>VONZ01001393.1:0-154845 GCA_012976165.1 Labeo catla | reverse complement strand
TGCTGATGAAGCCTTACAAATGTAATTACTGTGCTCTCCTTCCCAACATGCTTTCTACATTTTCTTCAGAAATACATTTACATATGAACAGGTATTACACAAGTTGGAATGTGCCACAGATATCTTTCCATTTAACAACCTCAAACAGGTCAGACCAGCACAGGACCAAATAGCAAAGATTGCCAAGAATTCATTATTGAATTTAGTCATATCACACACTGTTTGTTTCTGAATGTAAAAATATAGTCATCAGTACTGTGTTAGATGTAACCGGTATGGTCCTTTGTTTTTTTTTCTTTTCCTCAATCAGAGGTGTGACCACCATCCAGTTCCACTTCATTCTCAAGAAAAGTCGTATTGAATACCGTGACCTGATGAATACAGTCTTGGTCTGTCCTGTGTTTTAATATTTATTGTTACATTATTTACATTACACTAAAATTCATTGTTTGATTATAATGCATTATATAACTTCCAGGGCCTGAATGAAACCAAAAATGTGAGGTGCTTACAATATCTGAAAGGAGTTTTAATCAAAATTATGTCTTTTCAACTTTTATTAGTCACAAAGTTCATCTATTGGATCACTAAATCAGGAACCAATAACTTTAATAAAAATATTAACTTATTGTGGAAAGTTAATAGTGCAAAAGCCAGGTATTAAAGGTCAGAGAACACAGACAAATGTAGAGCACTGTGAATTTAATTTATAATAATAATTAAATCAGTGAGGTATGTTGTTCTGAAAAGTCCTCGCCTAAATACATTGTTCTTAAATGTATTTCTTGTAATGTTTTTGTAATACTACACTTCCAGATTTCTTGATGATGCAAAATTTCTTGTCAGTGACCTGCATTTCTTACCAGTAATGATAATGAGTCATAACTAATTAAGAAAACTTCAGTCTGAACCAAGTTAAGTCAAATTGAAGTAAACTCTGTTCAATTCAGACTATTTCTAAGCAAGCAAATGCAAATAAAAGAGCAGATTTTGTTGCACTATAAGGTACAGAAGGATATCTTACCCTCTTACTTTGGCCTTTACCCAAATCTACAATTTTTATATAGTATATTAATGAATTAGTTTTCATTCTTATTAATTGAATTAATTGGAAACAATACTGTTTGAACTATTTGCAACTTAGAGAACTTCATCATCTGAAATGGTAAAATTCACTAACACAAACTCTCAAATTTTACATGTATAAACTCATTTTACCAAGCTTGTGGAGACAAGATGCATTAATTGCGTAAATTATGACTTTGTAACTGGAGGACAACTGAGGTCATTGGAAACCTCACAGATCTTTGAATACACAATATAACTTCTCACATAAATTTTTTTAATACTGTGCAACTTTTAATACTGAGCATTTTGAGTTTTTTATTGATAGTAGCTGTAGTTGTGCCAATGCCAATTTGTATGAGACAAACATTTTAAGTTAGACCAGTCTTTCTCAGTAGATACTTCTCTCAGGTCTTAATAAGTTAATTTAAGTTAATCATTTTTTTGTTCAGACTACAATCATGTAACTGGGCAGTAGCCTTTGCATGGGACTGGATTATATAGGAGAGTAATTGTTAAATAATTTGTTAGTGTCTAATGTTTAGTTATGATTGAGATTTCTAAGATGTTTTTGAGTTTTGTCCTATGAATGGCACTTGTGGCTGTGGGAAACTGCATAATACCAAAGAGCTGTGTTACTTTTCTCACTGAGCAATACTTGTGCTAAAGCCATGATGTAACATAGATATAGTTGTCTTTAACATCATGCTGTATCTAGTTATTATCTAACACTAAAATCTATTGAGTTGGTTCAACAAAACATTATTTGTTTAAATGAACTTGTCTTAGTCTTGTTGTACATACGTAAATCAATTGTATAGAAAAGTTTCCTTTATTTAAGTTTACAGAACAAATTGTATATTGTGAGAAGTTGTTACATTATTGCAGTTCTGAAGTCTAATAAACATCAGTCAGTTATATTCAACTCGAACAAACCTAACAAAAACAAGCACTAATCATGATAATATTATCATCATAATCATAATAAATAAAAAGAAAACATCACAAACACTAAATAGGTGTTTTATCCTCTAATTCTAAATGTACATAATTTATGTAAATAAATGTACATAAATCTTTAGAATTTCTCGTGTTTTGGGCAAAAACACAACAATTAGTTATTTGAATGCAAGGGATTCAGTCACAATCTGTAATCTGTTTGTCTCATAATATTGTTTGTTTTGCAGACATCTGGTTCCCACAATGCACACGGCAAAGACTCTTCACTCAGCTAATCACTGTTATGTAACTGACAATTTTTCTTTTTAAAACCATTGCAGCATGCAAATGTTCTGTCATGATACTGATTTAAGGATTAAGCAGTCAAGTTGTGTTATTATTGCACATTCTGGAAGTGTCAATAACACTGCATTAATATTTCATGCTTGGTAGATCCTGTCACAGAACAGTAATAATC
Organism: Labeo catla; assembly: GCA_012976165.1. Classification (NCBI taxonomy): domain Eukaryota; kingdom Metazoa; phylum Chordata; class Actinopteri; order Cypriniformes; family Cyprinidae; genus Labeo; species Labeo catla. The sequence continues at coordinate 152,363 of VONZ01001393.1, read as the reverse complement.
TCTGTTCCATAACCTACAGTGCTACACAGCAGTCACGCATAATGTTGTTTTTCAGCGTTCCAGGCATGAGCTTTATGAATCTCTGAATAAATTTAACTATTTGCTAAACACCAGGCTGGTGGGAATTGCTGGTCAAAACTGTGTACAGTTGAGGTCAAAAGTGTACATCCCCCTTTCAGAATCTGCAAAATGTTAATATTTTACCAAAATAAGAGGGATCATACAAAGAGAAAATATAGCTGAATTTATGAAAATGACCCCGTTCGAAAATTTACATCCCCTTGTTTCTTAATACCGTGTTGTTACCTGAATGATCCACAGCTGTTTGTTTAGTGGTAGTTGTTCACGAGTCCGTTGTTTGTCCTGAACAGTTAAACTGCCTGCTGTTAACCCTGTCCAACAATGACTGTATGATTTTGAGATCCGTCTTTTCACACTGAGGACAACTGAGGGACTCATATGCAACTATTACAGAAGGTTCAAACACTCACTGATTCTTCAGAAGGAAACATGATGCATTAAGAGCTAGGGGGGTAAAAACTTTTGAACAGAATAGAGATGTGTACATTTTGCCTAAATATCATATTTTTTCATTTAGTACTGCCCTTCAGAGGCTACAGAAGACAGTTACATGTTTCCCAGAAGAATAAATAAATTAAATTTACCCTGATCTTCAAATGTAAAAAGTTTTCAACCCCAGCTCAATGCATTGTGTTTCCTTCTGAAGCATCAGTGAGTGTTTGAACCTTCCGTAATAGTTGCATATGAGTCCCTCAGTTGTCCTCAGTGTGAAAAGATGGATCACAAAATCATACAGTCACAGAAAGGGTTCAAATACACAAAAACGCTAGAAAACCAAAGACTTTGTGGGACCGGAAGGACTTTTCTGAAGAACAACAGGGAACTGTTCAGGATAAAAAAGGACTCATTATCAACTATCACTAAACGATAAAACACAGATGTGGATCATACAGGTAACAACTCAGTATTAAGAAGGGGATGTAAACGTTTGAATGGGGTCATTTTTATCAATTCAGCAATTTATCAATTCATTTATTTTCTCTTGTGGACTTTATGTAAACATCTGTTATGTGAAATATCTTATTTAGGTCAGTACTAAATAAACAGTAACATGCATTTTGTATGATCCCTCTTATTTTGCAGATTCTGAAAGGAGGATGTAAACTTTTGACTTCAATTGTAAATGCAGCCCAAAAATGTATAATGCCACCTTTTAGAAAGCGGTTGCAAATGTTTTTATGAAGGTGTAGTCTATTAAATATAATCTACAAATATCTGAATACCTTCACATATTAAAAGTTCTGTAAAAATCGTGCTTTATTAATGTGTAGGGCTTTACAGGGTTTTATGTGTTATTAGGCAGGGTTTGGCCAACTAGGTCAATTAACCAATACATATCAATCATCTTTTTACATTATATGAAAATTCGAAGCTTAAATGCGCCAAACACTATGAGATGGTGGACGAAAGTAGTAAAGCGCTGAAACAGGCCAAAGTATTTTTGTATCATGTACAGAGTTTCTGCTACGTAGATCGTTAAAATGCTTTCGGTCACTTTCAATACGTACATGTACAATAAAGGCGCTGTTATTAATTGTTCTGACACTTGACCAATTAATTTCGAGAGAAAAAGTTATTTCCTGATGCATTTGCAGTTCCCATGGTGCACACGCTGAATATGTCCTGTAGGGAGCGCTGTCGAGTGAAGGCTGAGGGAGGGAGGATCAGGGCAGGATCGCCGGAGACTCATCCCTGCCTTCTCTGGCAAAACCCTGCCTTCTCATTAAATGAGTCACCAGAGCAACACATGCAATAAGCGCAGAGCAGACAGTCTGCGTGTATCTTCAGCAAGGTAAGCTGGAACGCCTATTGTTTGCATTCCTGTCTGTCGTTGAGCGGTATTTATGATAAACTACAAATACAGAGAGTTTAATTATCATTTAATTAAACGTTAATATTTGTTACTTTCTTATTTAATTGGGAAAATACGATTTTGATACTTTTCATCCTTGAGAGTGGAAGATGGTTGTGATAGTTTGTTTAAACGCTGTTTGCATTTGGCTTTATCTGGAGTAGTTTACTTCAATGGAAGTATTTATGGAAAAGAGTTTTTATTGTATTAGCATTCAACATTACACTGTAAGAATGTCACAAAAATGTTTGTGGCTTCTCTGCGTTCCGTCCTAACCAATAAGTGTTAGCTGTACTAGGACAGAAAAACCAGACGTTCCCATGTAATTATATTTTTAACATGTGTTTACTGTTGTGTTTAGCGTATATTTCGGGCTATATTCATTATTTATGTTTGTGTGATTTTTAGGAAGATCAACTACAAAGCACTGAAACTTTATGACTGGCCATGTGACAGGGTTTGGTGATAATAGTGATAATGGTAATAATATATTTGATTATATGTGGTATCAGATGCCATCTGTGTTTGCTCATATCCTCTGAGTGGAAGATGCAACATGCTGACTCATTAGTTTCCTCTTAGTGGCCTTGGAGTAGATTTCTTCACTGAAAACTGGAAATATAAAATCTCAATGGCATTTAAAATGCTTTGAGATTTAATATTATACAGTAATGATTAAAGGTTTATCACCGTGTGTGCAAAATGTGTGAATATCATAAGCAGTTTTGCTTCTAGCAAATTCTGCAGGTTGTTGTCCAGAGCATCAACATTACGTCATTTCCAAAGAGTAACAGCCTAAGATTGATGATTTGAACTTAAAATTGACCCATTCTGACCAGTATTATCTAATAGCTTAGCTGACTCATTGAGTTCTGTTAGCTCATGTCTTTGACCAAACAATGTGCAAGGTGAGGTAATTTCTTTTAATAAAAAGGCCAAATGAGGTAGTTGGTAACCTCACCTATGAATTTAATTACCTTTTTATGTCTTTGATGTGTCAGGTAGACATTCAGAATAAGACATATGTGTGAAATCTAGCAGTCTTCCTAATGTCAATACAAATTCACATGCAAGAAGAATCTGTCTCTTTATATTAATGCATCACATTTGTGAAAGTTTTGCAGGTTTCTGTTAAAAGCATGAGGCCAAGATATTTGCCAGTCTTACAATGAACACATTGGCTTTGGGGTGCTATTCAAGTGAAATATAGCAGGTGGTTTTTGATAGAATGGTTCATAATGTTTAAAAAGTTAGTTAACCAAACAAATTAAATATTGTTGTCATTAACTCACTCTCATAATGATCCAAACCTTTGGGTCTTTGTTTAAAATGAAGTATTATGGTAGAAATAAAGGCTTCTTGAGAATTTTGATTTGCATTTTTGTAGCATCTCTTCTCCATACTGATACGTTACACCTTTGATATTTTGGAAATATGCAAATCATAAAAGGAATTTGCTACATGAAACCTTGTTAGCCACATGGGTTGACAGAAATCTCCAAAGAAAATGTACACAATCATTTGTGTTTCCACTTAAACGATAAGCTTGTGTTGTTGGATTCATGCCAATTGATAAACGGGTTTCTCATTACCAACAAAGTTGCGCAACACGACTTTGAGAAACCTACGATAATAAATCGGCATTCCGAATGAACAAAGGCTGAACAGGTTTTGCATAAGAGAGCTTAATAACATTGCATGAGAAGAGGCTGGATATCAGAATGAGATGACGCAGATGTACAGATTTTATTGGGCTGACTGTAATCTTCTGTAAACTTCAGTTACGCAGATGATAGGTGTACGGAAGGATGTGTGTGTTAGTACATGCTTCTTAAGTGAAATATGGAAAATTAACTTTGGAAGTTAAATCTTTAATTATTCCTTCCACTTCTGTTCACTTATGAATTATGTTTGTCTTTACCCAGTGGGGCTCTAAACATTTAAATCACATTTATGTTGATATTATAAATTAAGTAATCAAATTTAACAGTTTGAGTGAAAAATTAAGCATGCAAAATTAACATGTATTTCAGAATTTCTTCGTATTTGGTTTGTTCCCAATGTCACCAATTACTGTATTTAATAGAGACCTAGAGTTGTTTTCCCTTCAAAATACTGAAATAATACTTAAATTCCTAGTTTAGATTCCCAGATTTTTTTGGAACCCACTGTTTTTAGTACCATCCATCTGTTTTTAGTTTGTAAACGCTCTGAAACTGATGTGCCAGATGTGCTTGTTTGAAAATTAACAGCAAGTGCATGTACGCTTCTAGCAAATTCCTCGAGATCAGAACTTGAAGCAACACATAACACAGCACTGACACACATTGAACAAAATTAAAGTGGCCACGAATCTCTTCAGTTCTTTGCAGTGGCCGTAACAGTTCCAGACGGGCACACAGTATTCTCAGTCGAATATTTTGAAATGCATACTTGACCTTGTATCCACATCAGTTGTTTATAGTACTTTATCATTTTAAGTGTCCACGCATTTACAGTAAACAAGCTACATTATAGCCCAGCCTGGTCAGAACTTGTCCGTGTTTTGGCATATCAAGTTTTCCAAAGCAAGCTGCAGGGCTTTTCACACATTTCTCATCTCCATGGGTTATGTAATGGGACACCTTTGGACAGATTTAATGCCGGGGAGGCTACCGTACAGGCTGTGGAATGAAGCCTGCAGGTTGGACTTGCTACAAAGAGTCTGTTTAAAAACTCATGCTGTTCTCTTCACGATTCAGAACGGTTATTTTGTAATTTAGTTGAGTAGTCAGTGAATGTGGAGATACAGGTCAATTCAGCATTGCAGCAATTCCTGGACAAAATGCCTAAAACTGCTTATATATGCAAATAGGAGCTTGGTATGCGTTCTTGTGAAGAGCATTCCTTCCTTATTCATAAGCGCCTGATGTTAAAGGCAGAACTGATTGTGCTTGTTTGGAATTGTGCACTCTTGTCTTGCCTTGAGGGTAACTAAGGACTAGGTCAGATCTAATGGCACCAAGAGTAAACCATTAGGCTACAAGCTATTAACCAAATACAGAATAAATGATGACGGCAAATGCAAAGTGATGTATGACAGATGTACGAGTTAATAAGGGTGTGTGCGCTCAGAAAGAGAACATTAAGTTTTGTTTGCAAAGTGCACGGGGTGTGGCGGAGCTCTTTTAGAACTGTCTTTTGCCCCAGAATGCACCTTTTTTCTCTGTTGATTGTCAGGCTGCATGTTTTTCTGTCAAGTTTGCAGTGTTCTTTTCAAAACCACTGTACTCTTGAGTATTTATGTGCTGTGAGTGTCAGTTTGCAGATTCACCCTGAGGCTGTTGTTCTTTCTCTGATCTTGCACATGTCCCCTTCACTCTGCCTGCAAGGATAAAACACGACAGGGCTGATGATTTTTCAGCGCGACTTCTAAAGATGTTCCGCATATGCACTTAAATGCCGCTTTTCATGAGGCAGGCAAAGAAATACAGAAGCATGAATACATGCTAATTACATATCATAGGAATGACAGTTTTGGATAATTAAGGCAGTTGCATGGTCAAAATAAGTCATAATTCATTATAAAAGAAAAAAAAAAAAAAACGGCAAACTGCAAAACTTGCTTAGCCAAAAATGGTCACTAGGTTATAGTAAGATATATTAAATTGCATGGGATAATGTTTTACAGTGGGGCATACTTTTCTTTTAGAACTAATTAAATGCCCTTAGAAATCAAAGTGAAAAAGAATCACTTTTTTTTTTAAATATATGAAACAATAAAATTAAGTACATTTAAATATTTAATTTAATATCATAAATATAATATGTAATTTAATACATTGTTGTTTTTTTTCCAAAATAAAATAGTCAAATTATTTTGTATATCAGAAATGAACATATTCTGTTCAAAAGTTTAAAAGAGGTTTAAAAAATCTTTTCTATTTTAATTTTTTTTAAAAGTAACTTTATTCCTGTGATGGGAAAGTATCGTTACTGTTTTCAGTGTCACATGATCTTTCGGAAATCATTCTAATCATTCTGAAGAAACAGTTCATATTATCACCAATGTGCTGCTTAATATTTTTTTTGGAAACTGTGAAGCTGATTCATTTTTTAGGATTTTTTTTTATTAATATTTTTTGATTAGAACAGCATTTATTTGAAATTGAAAACTCTGCAACATTTTATAAAACTGCTAGTTCCAGTTAAGGCTGTGTATTGCCAAGAATACATACATATCACGATACAGGGGTTGCGATACGATATGTTGCGATACTGTAAACAAGGCGATATATTGGGATATTTCTTATTTTATGAATAGGACATAATTTTGGAAAAGCTGTATTTAAGAACACACCACCATATGCAAACCATTCAATGTTATTGAATCCCTTTTTGTGCAGTACGAGTAAAGGGGGAAAATAAAGTGCTTGCAAGATTCTTTAGTTATTAAATGTATCAAATGTAAGCTTTTATAAACAGACCGTATATATTTTTAGACCCTGCTTTGCAATTTAATTTACAGTTGTAACCATGTCAGATGATTTTGATCTGACATCTTTATTGTTTATATCAATAAAAAATAAAGTGCTTGCAGGATTCCTGAAGAAAACAATAGAATTGTAAAACAATATAATAAATACAGATATTGGACATTCTAAGAACCTTTTTGTTCTGAGAATTTCGCAGGCTTTTTAGTTTGTAATTATGCTCCGCGTGGAATCGCCGAGACCGCGACGCGAGCACCGCCTCAACTGCACAGAACAGCCCCACCACGAGAGAAAGCGGCGGGCGCCACCTCGGCTGTACGGGGCACTTCTGCTGCACAGACGGGTGGCGGCCGCGTGGCGGTTCTGATGCTTGCTGCGTCCTGGAGCGAACGATACCTCAAAAGCTGATATGACGCCACACTTTACACCGAGGCGGGAGCAGGAACTATTCTTTCATCCTCCATTAACGCTAACATTAGTGGCGTATGCTAGTATTTCCTGTCATTGTTTAAGTTCAGTGATAAGAAGACTCCAATCTAGTGGTCAGGATATACGCTCAAAACGAAGCAACTGTCATGAATCTTGTAATTTTTTTATTTTTTATTTTTTTTAATATATCGATATTCCATTTTTGAGAATCGATACAATGTCGCCAAACAAAATATCGCGATACACACATGTATCGATATTTTCTTACACCCCTAGTTCCAGTCCTCGATTCTGATTGGCAGCTGTATTTTATTCACGACAAAGCACGGCTGTGACTGATTCACCCAAAGATTCTGTGTATCACTGTGCAACACCCTTGGCAACAGACCTTAGCAACATAAACAATCAATTATATAGCCTCAAAACTGTGCCAGTACAGTTGAGGTCAAAAGGTTACATACACCTTGCTAAATCTGCTAAAGTAAATCAGTGAGTGTTTAAACCTCAGTTGTCCTCGGTGTAAAAAGATGGATCTCAAAATCATACAGTCATTGTGGAAAGGGTTCAAATACACAAAAATGCTGAAAAAACAAAGAATTTGTGAAACCTAAAGGATTTTTCTGAAGAACAGCAGGCAGTTTAACCGTTCAGGACAAACAAGAGACTCATGAACAACTATCACTAAACAAAAAACACAGCTGTGGATCATTCAGGTAACAACACAGTATTAAGAATCGAGCGTATGTAAACTTTGACCGGGGTCATTTTTATAAATTCAACTATTGTTTTCTCTTGTAAACTATATGTAAACATCTTATATGTAAAATATCTTATTCAGGTCAGTACTAAATAATAAAAATCACATGCATTTTGTATGATCCCTCTTATTATGGTAAATTAATTAACTTTTTGCAGATCCTGCAAGGTGTATGTAAACTTTTGACCTTAGTTGTAACTTTAATTTATATTCGCATTAACAACAGCATTACAGCATTTTAATTAAAAGCTAGTAGTTGTATCAATTATGGCTTTTATTAACCTGGTCAGCATATAATTTAGTTGACCTGTAGTGTGTTATTACATTGGTGCTGTGTTTAACTTTTCTGGTATTTGACACACAGCAGTGACCCAGATGGCGGTGACACACTAGCATAAGCGCTGCACTTAGATGCTAATCCTTAAAAGGTGTTCTTATCTCTTGTATCATAAAATTCACAGAGGTAGCTCATACCAACCTGGTAAAGCCACACAGCAACCTACACCTTCTTTCATAATTGACTACCATATAAGGTTTGCCATCTGTTTATACAGACGCTCTCCAGCACAGCTCCACCCTTTGCTGGTATCCGGCGTAGCTGGAATTGGAGTGAATCAGCAGTCTGGCCGAGTGATCTCACTTTTATTCAGTATCTCATTCTGTTGTCTGTGGTTACATCCCAAAGGATCAAACCCCATTCTTCTCATGTTCTCATGCACGGACATGTTGACTCTTTTAGATCTTGACTGTACAGAACGGATTTTACCTGATGGTTTGCAGAAACACGTTTATTTGTAGTAAACCACATATTTAATACATTAATAGACCTTAGTTTGCAATTGTGAATGCTTTGTCATGACTCATAAATCATTTTTGTCATTTTGAAAGGGAGACGGTTTAATATGTATTGAGCTGTTCAAAAATAATGACTTTTGTATGTTTCCATACAGGTTGCCCAAACAGTCCTTCTGTCTAGCATTGGTTGGACAAACAGATAGTGTTGTCTTAAAACTAGTGTCATTTTTTGAGCCACTGATGTTTAGGGCTGGTTGGGTTGCTCAGTCCTTTTTTGGAGAAATCAGCCTGCTTATTAAGCTTGGGTACCAAAAAGCTATTTAGCATGGAAAAAAATGACATCACTTTTAAATCGCTGGTTTAACTGCTCAGTTATGTAATGTTTTTCCCCTATTCTTTTTTTAAGCTTTCACTTGTCCATCTTAGACGTCATAGCCTCAAAGTAGGATTTTCAGATGCCATAGAAATAAAGGTGTGCGTATGTGTCCATTATGAGACCGTTTGCTGTGGACATTATATAATCATAATTGGGCTTTTTATTTAGTCTAATTGGCGGTTTCTTTCGGTGTCTTATGGGAACTTGTCTCCCTCCTAATCTCATTTTCTCTCATTATGTGTTCTTCACACCCTGTGTTCTAAGATCTCATTCTTGTCTCTTTTTTCACTTAGACCGCAGCCACTGCACAAACAGAAAGAACGTGGAAGTCACTGCACAACTACATCTGGAATCTGATCATCAAGACGTCATTGAAAATCTTACAGGTATATACTTTTTCTTCTGTGTACAGTGTTTCTTCAGCTACGAGGGCACTTGTATATCCAGATTAATTATTAAAATGTTTTTATTGTTGTTTATATGTAGGTCCCATGAAACCATCCACATCCATTTTTTGTTGCTTTTCAGCTGCCTTTGTTTTATAGATTTTATTGATTATGAAACTATGAAAATTGGTTATTAAAATATTATTTTTATAAATATATCTAATCTTAAACCGTTACAGTACATTACGAAAAAATATCTGGGGTCAAGACTTTTTTTTTAAGCAATTCACATTTTTATTGAGCGTGGATGCATTAAATTGTATAAAAGTTTTATTTCAAATAAAAGTTGTTTTCTGAATTTTCCAAGAATCCTGAAAAATATATATCAGTTTCTACAGGAATTTTAAGCAGCGCAAACTTTATATTAATAACTGTTTCCTAAATCAAATAATGATTCTTATTTAAATAAGAAAGATCCTTAAAAACAAATTACTGTAGAATGATTTGTAAAGGACCATGTTACACTTAAGGCTGAAGTAAATTCAGCTTTGCCATCACAGGAATACATATCTTTTTTATATTCAAATAGAAAATAGTTATTTTACATTGTAATTATATTTCACAATATTACAGTTTTTACTGTTTTAAATCTAGTAAATTCAAGCTTGGTGAGCCAAAGAGAATTCTTTCAAAACATTTATTGTGCATTTCCAATCACGCAGTATTTTATTATTTTCTCCCCCCCAAATTGTAGAAAAATGTATTATACTTAAATATTTATTTAAATAAATATTATATATAATAGTTTGAATTTAGGATATATAAAATGGGGGATATGACAGTTGACATTTAACATTTACAGTTTACATTTACATTTATTCATTTAGAAGACACTTTTATCCAATACTGCAAGAATCATGAGAATACAGGGCCATATGATATCCATTTTATTTTTTTCCCAAATTCTGTTTTTTTTCCATTTAAATTTTTCTGGATTCCATTTTTTTCCGTTTTAAAGCTTAAATTAAAAAATATCAATCAAAAAGCATATCTAATTAATTGAAATCATGTAACTTACACAATTTAACAGCAATTCATTAAAATTGTAACAAAAATTATATTTTTAAGCCCCTATGAAGTATTTTTTTCTCCTCTAAAATTTAGTTTTAATTTGACCAAATTCTGTTTTCCATTAATTTTTCTTCATTCCATTTTAATGGTTTCATTAAATTTTAATAATCAAAATCATCTCAATTTAGTTGATTTTATTAAAAAGAAAATGAAATAATTTTTGTTTTTTTCTGTTAACAAATTCTGGTCAAAAATTGTCATCGTATTCCTTAATAATTCCTTAATATTCCTTAAAAATAATATTGTAATAATAATTTTATTAGTAGTCACAGTTTCTTCAAGTTGAACTGAACTTTTATTTTGACGGTTTGCCATGAAGACCTTAAAATTTCTGTTTGTGTATGACATTATGATGATAGTTTTCAAAAGAAACTGTAAAATGCTCATGAAGTGACTGTCAGAGCAGTTCTAGCGATTATGTTTATGTGTTCATGTACTGGTATATTGAGGCGGCAGAGGCTGAAAACACTGCCTGTGTAGTAAACAAAACTGCGCACCTGAGACATGCAAAACATGCAGGATTCATTTTTTTATTTATACGTGATGCATAACTTGAGATGTGTTAGCAGTGACATTCACTCTTAAAAATAAAGGTGCTTTACGATGCCATAGAAGAACCATTTTTGGTTCCATAAAGAACCATTCAGTCAAAGGTTCTTTAAAGAACCATCTCTTTCTTACCTTTATTTTTTAAAGAAGTCCATTTCCCAAACGAAGATTCACATATAATGTACTCACCCCATTGTCATCCAAGATGTTCATGTTTTTCTTCAGTCGTAAAGAAATTATGTTTTTTGAGGAAAACATTTCAGCATTTTTCTCCATATAGTGGATTTCTATGGTGCCATTCTATAGTTTGAACTTCCAAAATGTAGTTTAAATGCAGCTTCAAACGATCCCAAATGTGGTTGTAAACGATCCCAGCCGAGAAAAAAGGGTCTTATCTAGCGTAACGATCGGTTATTTTCATCAAAATAATACAGTTTATATACTTTTTAATGTCAAACGCTCGTCTTGTCTCACTCTGCCTAAACTGTTTTTGTTCCGGTTCATGACAGTTAATGTATGGCGAAAAACTCCATCTCATGTTCTCCCTCAACTTCAAACTCGTCCTATATCGCTGTTTTACCTTTTTTGTTAAGGGTGTTTGATCTTCTTTGCATATTTACTTTGCGAAGTACTTTGTGACGGTACTTCTGCAGCAATGTAGGATGATTTTGAAATGATTTTTGAGTTTTTCAACAGACCCTAACTGTCTTGAGCCAGAATACACAGAGTTCAATGAGAGCAAGGCAAGTATTTCAATTGTATTTTTTTATGAAAATAACCAATCGTTTCTCTAGATGAAAAACTTTTTCCTCGCCTGGGATCGTTTACAACCGCATTTGGGATCGTTTGAAGCCGCATTTAAACTGCATTTTGGAAGTTCAAAATCGGGGCACCACATCAGTCCATTATATGAAGAAAAATGCTGAAATGTTTTCCTCAAAAAACATAATTTCTTTACGACTGAAGAAAGAAAGACATGAACATCTTGGATGACAATGGGGTGAGTACATTATATGTGAATCTTTGTTTTAGAAGTGGACTTCTCCTTTAAGAGTGTCGACTGGTTCAGAAACAATAAAAATACACATCTACTCAACTCTGTCTTGTAAAATCCCACCAGACTCCTCGAATTTAGGAACAAAGCCTTTGCACAGAGCGACAGTTTAAAAATGAATCTTATGAAACCTTTATTTGTTTTACCAGCTATTGTAAGTGAAATACCAAATCCACTCCGGACGTAATACAGCCCAGAGGATCAACTGTTATAGACATCTGTAAAGAAGGAAAGCATAATCGTGTCAAGATGTTGACTGATGAGGTTGCACAGGTGCAAGAGGTCAGTGTTTTCACCACCCACACATTAACCTTGAAAAATGTGAGCGATTTGAGTGCGTTTATAATCTTTGTTGTTTGTCATCAGGTGAGATACTGCCTGAAGACTCTGAGAGAGCAAATGGCAGCTAGACAAAACAATAACAACAACAACATTAAGGTACATTTTTTACATGGTTTTACGAATCATTATACACGCTTTAGTAGGTGTCAATTATTTCCTTGCTGTAATACGTATTTTTTCCCATTACATATTTCTTCAAATTACTACTAAGCTTTCTCATTTGTACAGTAATCTGTCTTCTGCCCTAGATTCCATCCAATGGGTATAAAGTTGACGTACTTGTCAGCAAAGTCAATGGCTCCAATGGATTTGTGAACGGCTCTTACTCCAAACGTCCGGTAAACTATTTGTCATACGAAGATTATTCACTCGAGCCATTAGACATGCACACCTAAGTAGCAAGAATGTATAGACTACTCTCAAACACAAACAAACAGAGGCACTCCCTTAGAAAGACAGCGAAAGCTTTCAGTCCACTCGGTGTGTCACATTTCACTTGTTTTGGACGGAATTGAATGGTGTATTGTGAGTAAAATAGCCCCTTTCCTCCATTAAAGGTATTTCTCATTCAATCTCAAGTACGCCTCGCTAAAACCCTTCAAACGCAAATGAATAACTTCTCTGTTTGAAAATGTCCTGTTCTCCCAAATAATGATGATTGACACAAAAAGTGGCAAATGTAGTTCAGCTTCTTTAATGAAGATATGATGACGTTCATAGAGAAATAATTTGGCCAAAAACGTTACCACAGATTTGATCATTCATGTTTTTGTCGTAATGTGCTTAGAAGTTGCAGATATGTGGGAGCGTACACACGCTAACCTTTTGCTTCTGCTTGTGAAAAGTCACACCTATGACATTATGCCTTTGGGAGCAGCAATTGCCAAACTTGTGGCTGCTCAGTAAATAAGCCATCATTCTGTCTTTAACTACACGCCCACAACGCCTCCCATGCACACGCAACATAATTTTTCACTTCTTCTTTTTAAATGCTTTTTACACATTTTTAATACGTTTTATTTTACCCTTGTCCCAGATCTTACACTATGAAAATTCATTATGAAAATATTGCGTTTATAAATCTGTTACATTAAATAATTATATATATTTTTAAATATACGAAGTATATAAAATATGCTAAAAAGAATATATGAAGAGTTCATTTGCAAAAACTCAGTTTTTAACAATTTTCAAAAATCATGTTTTTTCATTGTGCATTCCAAATAATCTCAATCAAACTGCATTGGGGTTATTTTGGTTAGGTAAAAAAAAGCTAAAAAACACAATAAAATGCAATAATAACATAATAAAAAACATGATTTTTGAAAATGTAAAAAAACTGAGTTATCTGTTTTTGCAAATAAACTCTTCATATGATTATATATATATATACTGAATAAATACAACAACACATCTGCAGAGCCTCCCATTTGCATATTTAGTATATTTTTACTTAAAAATATATTTAAAAAAAAAGGTAACTTTTGTCCCAATAAATATAATATGGTGGATCAAAAATAGATCAAGTCAAAATAGAAATAAATAAATGTAATAATTGGACAATAAATAAAGGAATACATTATTTGATTAAACAATTACATTTCATTTGTAATCAAATTTAATCCTAAATGTATTACCTGTTTTTTCTTTATTTATTATTTTCTGTATTTATTTTTAAAAATATATAAATAAAAATAGTAACTTTTCCCCTACAAACTAGAGTAAGAATTAAAAGAATATGCTATATAAAAAATATACTATAGAAACATTTATGATAATGCAAATATAATATGGAGGATGAAACCTGCAGAAATTAAAAATAAATAAATATACATGTAATAATAGGATAATAAATAAAGGAATCATTTTTTTGATAAAACAAATACAATTCATTTGTAATAAAATTTAATCCTGAATTTTTTAATGACCCCTTTTTCTTTTTATTATTTTCTGTATTTATTTTAAATATAAATAAATAAATAAATAAATAAATATAGTAAATTTCCCCTACAAACTAGAGTAAGAATTAAAAAGAATAAGCTATATAAAAATATACTGTAAAAACCATACAACATATATAATATGGAGGATCAAACCTGCATAAAAAAATTAAATTAAATTAATAATAGGACAATAAATAAAGGCATAAATTATTTGATAAAACAAAACAATTCATTTATAATAAAATTTAATCCTTTTTTTGTTATTTATTATTTTTTTTTTTTTTTTTTTTTTACAGTGTTTAATTCTTTTGGACTTTTATTTACTTATTCTCTCATTTAGTATTTCGTTTTTTTAATATTTATTTATTTATTACAAATAAATTACAATTGTTTTATCAAATAATTTTTTCCTTTATTTATTTTCTTATTATATTACATTACATTCATTCATTCATTTATTTATTTTTAATTTCTGCAGGTTTGGTCCTCTATAAAAAAGGAACATGTACTAAATATAAATATATATGCACAGTATATCAAACTAAGTGCATATATATGATGCTAGGTCTTTTATCATATACTGTTGCATCACTGTATTCATACATTATGGTACTTAAGTAGCTACTTTAAAGAACACTGTGGTATCTTCTGAAAATACCTGTACCATGCCATTACAGTAATAATCATGGTAATGTTTTGAGGTTAACAATGTAAAGAAAATACATTAAATATAAGCGATTTTAACACGTTTTCTTTTGCACAGGACCAGGAGGATGATAAAAGCTCTTTTGCCTTAAAAGAAGTCACCAAACATCTGTACACTCGTCTGCAAGAGATGGAGAGGAGACACCAGGAGGAGAAAGACAGACTACAGGTCAGAATCATCATAAAAAAAAAACAGGAAAATGTGTATAATTGTAATATAATGTGTCTTACCTTTTCTAAACTAAGCACCTTTTTGTTTTTTAAACCCCCATTAGGCAGAAAACATTGAATATCAGCAGCGGTTTCTGGAGGAGCATAACTCTCGCATACACAAGGCAGAAACCAACGCGGAGGAACAGGGCAAAATGATGGAAGAGATGCAGAAGCTTATGCATGGCTTGCAGCTGGAAAATGCCACACTACATGAAAAGTTGGCTGCTAGTGAGGCTGAGCTTGAGAAACTGCGAGGACTGAAGAAAACGGAGAGCGTTGACAGGTGGGGCCTTTTATTTGGCTGACCCGAATTTATACTATTTAAAATGCATTGTTGTTTAACTGTTTCCCTGGCTACATTAAATATTTTCCTCTTGCAGTTTAGTAAGATGTACATAATGCTTTTCTCTCAAATGTTTATTGTTTCCGTGACTACGTTAAATATTTTCCACCTACAGTTTAGTAAACAAGTATGTTGCCCTAATTACAAGTCTATTAGCTGCATTGTGCTGCCACAGAAGCTTATCTTTCAGAGAAACGCCTCTCACGTGGAATTCGACTTTGACTCATTCTCGTACGTTAGATGTGGACTCACCCTCTATGTTGCTAATGCGATTGTTTCTGTGCTACATGCGAGTGTCATTTGTAACTGTTCACGTGTAACATACAGGTTTTCTGTACTGCAGGTCTGAACAACTGGAGAAGGAGCTGGCAACCCTGAAGGATAAGAACCATAACTTAGATGACATGCTCAAAAGTCAACAAAGGAAAGTCAGAAACATGATCGAACAGGTAATAATTACAGCGCACAGGATAGTTGGAGAAACACCCAATCACAGAGACAAATCATTAAATGACGTGCAGTTAATATATGTTATGTGATGGATTTTTACTTATATTCAGTGAGGATTCATTTTGGGGCACGAGTCGATTTAAATCAACATTTAAACATTTAGATAGATAGTACTTTTTAAAATTATTATAAATAAATTAGTAATTTTAGAGAAATTAGATTTAATTTACATTTTTTTAAAACATTTTAATTTATTACATCTAATTTTATGTATATGCATACTTTTAAATATTTAATATTTAAATACATTTTTGATAGATCGATAGACAGACAGACAGACAGACAGATAAATAGTACCTTTAAATTATTATTAAAAATTAAACAATAATTTTAAGACATTTACGTGATTTACTATTTTAAAAACATTTCATTTAATGTCTAATTTTATGTATATACGTACTTTTAAATATTTAAATTTGATATATATATATATATATATATATATATATATGACGATTCTATAAAGCAGTACTAAGATAGATTGATTGATAGAAAGATTGTGCTTAAATTAATATTAATAAATTAAATAATAATTTTAAGAAATGAGATTTAATTTACATTTTTAAAAACATTTTAATTACATCTAATTTTATGTATATGCATACTTTTAAATATTTAATATTTAAATACATTTTTGATAGATAGATAGATAGATAGATAGATAGATAGATAGATAGATAGATAGTACCTTTAAATTATTATTCAAAAAATAAACAATAATTTTATATACATACTTACATAAATATATACATTTTATATATATATAACAATTCTATAAAGCAGCATTAGATGGACAAATAGATAGTACTTTTAAATCATTATTTAATAAATAAATGTATTATTTAATAAATTAAATAATAATTTTAAGAAATTTGATTTGATTTACATTTTTAAAAACATTTAAATTATTGTCTTTTTTACGTATATACATACTTTTAAATATTTAATTTTTATATATATGACAATTCTATAAAGTAGTACTAGATAGATAGTACTTAAATTATTATTAATAAATTAATAATTTTAAGAAATTAGATTTGATTTACATTTTTTAAAACATTTAATTTGTCAATTTTTTTTGTAAATACATATTTTTAAATATTTAAATTTTATATATATATACGACACTTCTATAAAGCAGTGATGATAGATCGATAGATGGATAGATAAATCATTTTAAATAATTTTAAGAAATTTGAATTTTTTTTTTTAAACATTTTAATTTTATTGCATCTAATTTTATGTATGTGCATACCTTTTAAATATTTACATACATATATATATATATATATATATATATATATATATATATATATATATATATATATATATATATATATATATATATATATACATATATACATATATACACTACCGTTCAAAAGTTTGGGGTCAGTACATTTTTATTGTTTTTTTAAGAAATTAATACTTTTATTCACCAAGTTAATAATTAAAAGTTTATTAAAAGTTAATAATAAATAATTTACATTGTTATAAAATATTTATATTTTGAATAAACACTGTACTTTTTAAACTTATTCATGAAAGAATCTTGAAAAAAAAAAAAATCACAGGTTCCAAAAAATATTTGGCAGCACAACTGTTGATATTATTCAACATTGATCATTCTAATAATAAATCCGCATATTAGAATGATTTCTGAAGGATCATGTGACACTTAAGACTGGAGTAACAGCTGATAAAAATTCAGCTTTTTATCACAGGAATAAATTCTATTTTAAAGTATGTTAAAATAAAAAACATTATTTTATATTGTAAAAACATTTAGCAATATTACTGTTTTTTTTCTATATTTTTAATCAAATAAATGCAGCCTTGATGAGCATAAGAGACTTCTTTTAAAGACTATTACAAGTCTTACAGACCCCAAACTTTTGAACAGTAGTGTGTGTATATATATATATATATATATATATATATATATATATATATATATATATATATATATATATATATATATATATATATATATATAACAATTCTGCTATAAAGCAGAAACAGATAAATCTTTTTTATTTTTTTATTTTTTTTTTTAATTTTATCAAAAACAGACAGGTTGTGTATTATATCGAGTATTTGCTCGGAGATGAGAAGTGAAACTCAGCCTCAGTCGTAAATAAAAGATGGCGTCATTTCCCTGCTGCTCAGCCTCGGTGCACTTTAGATCTCATGTTACATGTAATGGCTTCATCCAGGAACACTGAAATCACAAACGCAAACAGATCATGATGCTTCAGAAACCCAGCTCCGTTTAATTAGATTATTCGAGTAGATTATTCAAATTTTCTCTTAGTAATGACTCCTGATTAACTTATTACATCCTTCAATACATTTAAACTCACTGTGAATGTGATACATCCTTGCATTCATTCATTTATATCTCCAAATATGTTAACAGGTGCAAAATGCACGAACCATAATGGATCAAAGAGACCGGCTGATCAATGACCTAAAAGAGAAGGTGGCTTTCCTCGAAGCTGAGGTCAGCATTTGTGTTTCAAAGAGCCTCTTTATTAATTTTTTTTATAGTCACTGTGTGACTGTAACATACCAAATGTGTCCTACAGAATAGAGAGATCCATGACCGGATGGAATTTTATTTGGGCAACAGAGTGTCTAATCCATACAACTCAGACATGGGGTCCAAGGTTGTCTACAGGTACTACTTTCTTATAATAAATACTTACAATATATCTCTCCATTTATACAATCTCATTTTCTTTTTCCATGAAAAATATTGCAAAAGCATAAAAGCATTCTGAACAAGGTGTTTGTTTATTCAAAAAATATTTTACATTTTACATTATAGCAAACCTCTGATGCCAACAAGCCCTGGAAACAAGTCTATGCCGTTCATTAAAGTGGTCGAGATCAAGTCCTGAACAACAGATGAAGACAAATGATGGAAGTGATTGAGTAAGAAGTAATTGTAGAAGAAGTAACAAGCATTTCTCCTTTCTCAACATTTATGCAACATCCCTCTGTTTGGCACATGAGTAGCACTTGGTTTCTTTTTTTATATATACACTGCTTTGTATATAGGACTTTAAGTAAAATGTCACATGTATATTAGATTTGCAGATCATACACTGCATTTTATGCCTTAATGCCTTAACTTTATTAATGGTAGTAGATGTAAGTGGTGATATTCATATTTCCTACAGATCTGTCAATATGTCCTTTTTAGCATGTATAGAATCTAATAATGCAGCCATTGTATAAATATTGTGACTGACAGCCAATTTTAATAATCTGATAAAGCCAAAACTGATCCGTTTATCACATGTATGCATAACAAACAATATTTCTATGCTACTTCTGTATCTTTGTATGTATATATAATCTAATATACATTTCTGAATTTACTGTATTTACTTGCAAAGTTGTCTTTCCCTTTGGGAACTGTAATTGTATTATGTTATATTTTTTTCTGTTCTTTGCTCAACTCTACCTTTCCATCCATCTCTTATTAAATGTGAAAAATGTGTTACTGTAGATGGAATTGTAGTGCTATGCACATTTCTCTGGTATTGTATTTTACCTGGTATATGTATTTATCTTAAGGGCTAATCAATAAAATAAAGTATTTAAGATTGGTCAATATGTGCAAGACAATGTTACTTTTTCCTATATAACAGTGTGATTATGGTGAATTCCCACGCTTGTTTTTATTACACATTCATTTTCAAATCCGTATGTTGGAATATAGATGAAATGTTGTCATTGTATACTGTAGTACTAAGATTTTTCGTCGATGAAATCACTGAAGTAACCTGTTAATTAGAAGTAGGCGTGTGTGCAGATACTTTTGGTCATGTAGTACCCATCCTATCATTATCGGTTTGTGTCCCGCACTTGGAAAAATTCAGAGCAGACCAATAGCGACATCTAGTGATGTAACGCTAATACTCAAATAAATGCTAATGTCTTTTATATAATATTCGAACAGGTTCCTGAAAACTTGAGCAAAGGTCGACATTCACTACAACTCAAAGGTTTTTAAACTATAAGATTTTTTATGTTTTTTAGAGAAGTCTCTTCTGCTTACCAAGCCTGCATTTATTTGATTCTAAATACAGCAAAAGCACTGCTATTATGAAATATTTTACGGTTTAAAATAACTGCTTTCTATTTGAATATATTTTAAAGTGTAATTTCTTCCTGTGATCAAAGCTAAATTTTTAGTATCATTACTCCAGTCTTTAATGTCACATGATCCTTCAGAAATCATTCTAATATGCTGATCTGCTGCTCAAGAAACATTTTTGGGAAAGAAATTGTAGAAATAAATACTTTTATTTAGGAAAGACGCCTTAATATTTACAGTGTTACAAAAGTGTCTATTTCAGATAAATTCTGTTCTTCTGATCTTTCTATTCATCAAAGAAACCTGACAAAGTTCTACTCCGCTGTTATAATAATAATAATAATAAATGTTTTCTGAGCAGCAAATCAGAATATTAGAATGAAATGTGACTGAAGTAATGATGCTAAATATTCAGCTTTGAAATCTCAGGAATAAATAACGTTTTAATCTTTTTGCTGTACTTTGGATCAAATAAATGCTTGGTGAACAGAAGAGACTTTCGTTGAAAAACATTAAAAATCTTACTGTTCAAAAATGCTTGACTGGTAGTGTAGTTGGTAAAGCAAAGCCACTTTAAATTCAGTGTAAATGTTTAGTGTTATGATCAAATCTCTGTCATTTAAAGAACAAACAAACAAACAAAAAACTATTAACTAATACAATCAATGATGAAACAAATAAATAAACAAATAAATGTTCTTGAGTGTTGTTTCAGTCCAGTTCTTCTTACATTTACTTTAGGAATTAATTATGCATTTTACTGCAAAAAAGACACATGTACCAAAAAAATAAATAAAAATTTAAGTATTGTCTAAAATACTTAAAAAATAAAATAACTATATTTATTGCAAAAAATGAACTTAAAATAGGTTGGAAATTAGTATTTATTAATATGTTTAGTAAATGAACATTTATTAAGTTACATGCATATTTGTTAAGTAACATTTATTATTATTTACTAAGTTAAATTAATAATGATTTTTTTAAATTGCTTATTAATAATTGTTCACCTTTTTATTATTTACAACCATAGCCATAGCCAAAGCCAGCCACAGAGTAATTTTAAACAATAGTTGAGTTAAATAAAACTACCCAGAAAGCTGGGTTATATCTTTATATATATATATATATATATATACACACACACACACACACACACACACACTAATACCTTAGCAAACCTTTTAATTCAAATAATTAAATAATTACATTCAAACTCATTCTAGGAGTACAGTACACTTTGGGGTATTTTTTTAAATATATAAACTGTGTGTGAACTGTTAGATATAGTTAAACCAGCGTTTATGCAACTTAATATTACAAGTAGCTAGTTTTAAACACAAAATTTAGTATGTAAATGGTGACTACGTCTAAAACTAATAATTCTAATGACATACAGCTAAATTTGCAACAATGTTACTTATTCTGTTCTTAAACATTTGTCTATTTGTTTAAAGATTATTGAAAAAAAACAACTTTTTGGTTAGTTTCAAGGTCCTATTGTATAGCTTTTTCACGAAATATGTATGTCAAATGTATTGGTGACATAAGTATCAATGATTAGGTGGGTTTTAGCATAACAAATACCCAACTTCAACTAAAGGGTGACAGATTATGTATTGCATAATTGTGTTCAAGTTGTTATATATACACTTACGTACGTTGTCATCACGTGGTTGAGCTCTGCGCGTGAAGCCGCAGTGGCTGTGATAAACCACGTGACGCGGTGATCCGGGTGTCAGTGTGGAAGAGAAACAGGTAAATTTTGAGTCTCTCGCTTATTGTCTGCGCGAGTCGGTTCGGCCTTGTTGTCAGCGTTGGGGAATCGATTTAGGACGCGAAAAGTTCGTGTTTTGTTTCCGTCTGATTAGGAGGTCGATATTAAAGCCTCCGTCGGTCGGCGTTATCTCCACATTTCTGACATCCAGCCGGGTCTTTGGTTAGTACCTCGCCTGTTGTTCATTTTTATCATTCGGGGCCTTTAGGCCTCGGTGAAGCCTCGGTGTCGAGTGTACAGGTGAACCGACGGGAGTGCGCCTCACCCCCGGGGGGCGTGTGCCTTCCACTTTTGCAAACGCAGAATATTATCGTGTCGATTAATCTAACGAACAATTTACCCAAATAATATTTGAGAAATGCTGAGAGAACATATAGCTGATTAGCAACCGGAGAAGTTTAATTTTTGGCCAGCAGCAGCATCATGATGCCCGATAACCGGCCATGAGGTTATTAAACGCGACCAGAGCGGAAGCCACCCATCATCCAAATCTTGTCTATGTTATTTAACATATCAGCAACCTATTATGAATATTAAAAACGGCATGTATTTGTTCATATCGTATCGATAGATCTGCATGTTTGAGTTTATACCGAGTTGCTTTTCCAAGGCCCATCGCCTGGACTTATCAGTCATACTCCATCTCAAAAGATTTTTTTTCTATTATTAACTAAGTTTAATAGCTTACAGTTTTGCTTACTTTTACCCGGTAAGTTAAAAATGAGATTCCCAGAATGTAGATCTAATGTAGAGCACCACAGGTAATGTAGGTTACCTGTTGGATGCTTATTTTACAGTTTGATTGGATGCTTTCCGGTAATTTTTTTATGATCCAATGCATGGAAATGAATGCCTTGTATGTGCTTCTGTTCCTAGATATTTCCTTGTTGTTTATCTGCCTAGTTACGTTATCTGAGTTTTATTTACTGTAAGGAATAGTGTGAGTACTCAAGAAATATGAAATGACGTCCTGACACTTTCACCATGGACTGTGTGATTGTGTTCACGTCTCCAACATGGTCTCAGTTGACAGCTAGCTTACATCCTCGCCCTCTCCCCGTTCAAAGGCCGTTAAAGGGGAAGCTTTGTCCCTTAAAGCACGGTTTTCCCGCGGCTGGTCCCGCGTGTTTCTGTCACGCTGGCTGATTCTGTGCGCGTTATAAAGTGCGCAGTTGCTTTCGGCCACCACATGCCCTGCATTTCCTCATGCGCAGAGCTGCTAAGGTGGGCTGTTTGGCATAACCACACATGCAATATTTCACAACTTGCATCAGGTGGATTGCTTTTGTTGTCGTTTTGTCGAAATATCAAGCATTGCGGTGTTCTGTTCGTGTGTGTGTGTGTGGTTTTTTTTTTTTGGAAAATACGATAAACTAAGAATGTTGAGCGCCGGAAGCGCATAAATGGTTGACCTGTTGCAGCTGGAATTGTAAACAGCACTTGCTCATGTTAATATATTTGCGCAAAGCTTTCGAAATTCCTAGAATTTAATTTCTGTGGGTATTCTGGTAAACTTGTGCCGTCGTTGTATGGCCAGTGCGTCAGGCATGTGACGTTGTTTACTTCCAGTTTTGGCTCATCAAAATGGCTACACAAGGTGTCGCGTGTTTGTTTGCATGCATGTTTTACGTTAATTTACTTGTCAAGACCATGTGATGTTTTTTTTGGTTTGTTGTTTATTTTTGGCGCGTTGTCAGTAACATTTCTCTTATCTGTTTCTCTTTTAAAGGCGTTATTCCTTTGTAAATACTGTTATTTGTATATACTGTAAATGATGACTTCAGTGGGCGGAAGCCGGACCCGGGGCAACTGGGAGCAGACGCAGGGTCAGACACAGAGCCAGTCACAGCACAAGCAGAGGCCCCAGGTAAGTTCTTAAACATTAGGTTGTATTGATTAATTGTAGTGATTGGATACGTTTTGACACGCCTCCAAAGCCCCTTTTAACCCACCCCTCAAAAAAACTGGCTACACATCACCACCTAAAAACTTGGTTAAAATACTTGGGCCAGAAACTGTAAACAGCATAAGTGATAGTGTTAAAAAAAAAATAAAGATAAGAAAATTGTATATAAGTTGAAAAATGTTCACGGATGTTATGTGACTAAATTATTACATAGTTGTAACTTGAAGGGTGCATAAAAACTATAGGTAATATATAATAGGTAATATATTTTAGATGAAATTTGAAAGCTTTCTGACCCTGCATAGACAGCAGTGCAACTGTCACATTCAAGGCTCAGAAACGTGAAAAGGACATGTGTAAAACGGTCCATTTGACATCACTGGTTGACAAAACAAATTCATGTAGCTTAGTAAAGTTACGGTCGAACCACTGATGTCACATGGACTGTTTTAACAATGTCCTTAAATAGCATTTGGATGTTAAAATGTGTTCTTAAAACTAAAAATAAGACCAAATCAGTTATGTGACTTTAAGTGGCAAGTGATGTCATTGCATAGTCAGTTATTTTCTCAGCTTGCTTGCAGTTTTGCTGGCCACCATTTCCATCAGTGGCATCCATCAGTCTGAGACACTTGTTCGGAGTCACTGCAGTCTGTCACTCGTTCTTATGAATTAAATTACGGGCTTTAGGAATAAATCATAAATCTATGCCCAAGCAAATGCTAAGCCTGACCTATTTCTCCTCTGCTGTATTCTGGCTTGCTCGGGTGGGAGGGGGCCAGACACAGTTTTGTTTAAAAACATCTTACACAGAGAGAGCTTAAGCTTGGTCCCAGACTGTCTTGACTGAAGCAACTTGCACTGACATACCATGAAAATGTCAGTGCTGTTGATTTGCATCAAGATGCACACCAGCCATTAGTTATTCTAAGGCACGTTTAAAAAACCAACTTAAATGTTCTAATTTACCGTAGGCCTAATCCTGGCTTAATCTAAGCCCTGCCTGTGAAAATAGACACAAAAGTCTTAATTTAGCCTTAAATGCAACTGCAACAGGCAGTTGTATTAGAATTGATCATATTGGAATATATAGATATAACAAGATGCCAGCTCATTGGTAAATATTCACATTTGTTCTGTGAACAAGTGCAACAAACACAAGCTAACCAATACATACACATTCATTTGAAATGTATAGCTGTTTGAAAGCTTTGAGAAAACATGTGTTTTTAGCTTGAACTTTAAGGGGTTAAGGGCCAGATTTACAAAATGGCATGTTAGCATGAGAGAACAGTTCTAGAAAAGCACTGATGGGAGTGGATAGTTCTGTAAGTGATTTACTGACAAAGCATGAGTTAAAGAACAGACGCAGACAATGCATTTCCATAATGACCAGTAAACTGACTACCTCTAACCTTGGTAAATCATCTTGTATGATGACTTTTAATGCTCTAATTTCAAAAGTTTTGCGTATGCAAGAAGGTTAGCTGCAAAAATGAGTTTGTCCACACCTTTTCTTCATAATGTTTTGCTGCAAGAGTGTTTGTGCTTGTGCTAGCTGTTGGTAGATCTGGCTTCAGGATTGTGTTATACACACAAACGATGCTGACATTGATTGTTGTATGTTTCTCAACTGTTATGGAATCAGACCATTTTCTCCTCTTTGTTTATTCAGGCCACCGCTGAGCAGATCCGACTCGCGCAGATGATCTCGGACCATAATGATGCAGACTTTGAAGAGAAGGTCAAACAGGTGAGCAGTGATGTCAAAAGTTAGCGCTCAAGAAAATAATGTCAGGTTCTGCTTTACCTCCACCAAATAGTCCCTTCAGTAAAGAGAAATTCTTTGTTTTGGCGAATGGTTTGACTAGCTTCAGTTGCACTGTTTCGATGTGCTTCTACCTGCAGTTTCATTCTGGGTCACTTACACTCGGTGCACACAAAATTTCCCTCACTGCTCTCTCTGTAGCTCTGACGGGTACCATCTGTGCCAGAGTAAAGTTTGAGCTGCTACCGGATGCTCTCTCTCAGTCGCACTCTGAGTTAGACAGCAACATAAAGCTCAGACACTTCATAGGTCACTCAGTGTTTCCATCAGTCCCATCAGCCACTTCCGTTTTATCTTGTTGCCTTCTAAATATATGGCATATATTTACAGGATTTTACATGCTGCTTGTTGCTCCTTTTCTCTTTTACAGCTGGTTGACATCACAGGAAAGGATCAGGATGAGTCCATGATAGCGCTTCACGACTGCAATGGAGACGTCAACAGAGCCATCAATGTCCTGTTGGAGGGCAGCCCTGACACTGTGAGTTCAGGCTTGAGTTTAGAGGTGGAAAGGTTTGTGTTTGTAAGAGAAATTGAAAAGCCCAAATATATAGCATTTATATACTATATAATATTTAGAATATGTTTTGAAATGGCTTTCTTTTCAGCTCTCATTTCAATTTGTTTTAGTGTTTCTCTTAACTTTTTATTTTATGTTGGTTATGCTTCTATTACACTTTTATAGATTTAGACTAGGTTTAGTACTTCAACGTCATGTTTTTAAGGTTGAAGCACTAAACCTAATGTTTTTTTTGGTTTTTTTTTTTCAGTTATTAAAAACAATTTTTAATATAATTATAACAATAGTGTTTTAAATTGTTTATCAAAATGTTTAGTTAGACCTAGTTCACTCTTCTTTCTCAAATCTGTTTTTTCCATCCATCTTTTTAATGTTAAATTTGCCCTTTGCTTTGCAGGACTCATGGGAGATGGTTGGAAAGAAGAAAGGAGTTTCAGGTCAGAAGGAAAGCGCACAGACAGATGGAGGAGATGAAGGGAAGGAGAACCGAGAGAAAGGAGGAGAAAGAGATGTGGCACGTCGCAGAGGAGGGGCCCCGCGGAGGGGCCGTGGAGCCAGCCGTGGGCGAGAGTGTGAGTGGAGATATTACTTATGCTTTTGTTGATACTCCTCATTTTAATTGGAAACACTTCATGCGACTGTTTTCTACTAAATGAGCCATTTACTTTTTTAAAAATGCAAAATTTCCTTGGGCCTTTTAGGAGAACTGTACTTTCTTAGTCTGCAGTCAGCTTTTTCTCTGCCTGAGGACAGATTGCAGCACACCACAATCCCTTCACTGCTCTCTCTGTAGTGGTGAAGGGACAGTGTGTGCCACAGGAAAGTTTGAGCTACTACCGGATACTCTCTCTCAGCCGCAGTCTGAGGTAGAGAGCAACATAAGGCTCATACACTTGTGACTCAAGACTCAAGTGGTTATATTTATAATCTAACTTTGAGAACTGTTAGTCTTCCTTCGATGTACATGTGAAACAAACTTTGTACATTTAAATCAGAAACTTGGGCTGCCCAGTCAAAGTAAGGTAATGAGAATGCACAGTAGATGCTATTCCTAAACAATGAAAGTACTAATCATAACGTCTAAGCTCGCCAAGCATTTTGTTGCTCTTGGTTCTGGGTAATCAATTTTCTGATGCTTTTACAATGGAGGCTGCTTTTACCCTTCCTCAATATAAAGCTTGCGTATCCCTAATGCAGCTATTTCTGTGCTTTATGTGTTGAGACTTCTGGGAAGCCACATGGCTTCTCAACATGGGCTTCTCTTTCTAGGAGTGGGTTTTATTAGTAGTGCTAATGCAGTCTTAAAGGGACAGTGTTTACATTTATTCCCTCTCTCCTGTCTCGTGTATTTTATCTTTCTTGTGTATCCATTCTTTGTTTCTTCTCTTTAGTCCGTGGACAGGAAAATGGGTTGGATGGGGCCAAGGCAGGTGGAGTTGCAGGCAGAGGAACGGAGCGAGGCCGTCGGGGAAGAGGTAGAGGAAGAGGTAAGTACTACTGCCGATAGTGATTAACTAAAATGAAAATGCTTAGTGCTTTTGATTTGGCTTCATCTCTCTGTCCTGCAGGTGGAGCTGGAAGACGAGGAGGGAGGTTTTCAGCTCAGGGCATGGGGTAAGTTTGTGTGCCTCAGTTCAGGTTTTTTCTCTTTTTGCATGTTTTCTAGAGACATCCCAGAATGCTAGATTCTGGGAAATGCTAATCGTATCCAGCTATCTATAATTCATAATCCTGCGCTTCAAAAACTGTTGAAGGTATGGCACAAGTTTTTAACAGAGAAAGCTGTTCTGTTGAGTCCAACCTGCTGGGTTTAAGGCCTGCTGCTGTGCTTATCTTGAGACTGTGTGTGCAATTATAACGTGCAAACCTTAATTTTTCTATACAAAAATTTAACCAGGTAAGTAAGAGCTATTGTGGGTGTATTTGCTGCTTTTTGGTGCTATGCCTTTTTGGCTTGTCGATGACGGAGTTCACTAAATTGATGGCAACTAGGGGTGGGCGGTAGAAATATGGGCAGAAAGGTCAACCTCTACAAATTTGAGTCATTTGTATTGCGTTTATCAAAATGCCACCTCAGAGTGTAGGGAATGTCTGTTGCTCTCACTTCATGCTTAGAAAATAAGCAAGCTTGTTAAAACGGTATGATGTGGAAGTGAAGCTCTCAAGTTTTATACCTGCAGCTTCACTTCCATTATAAACATGTAACGAGAAGTGGACTGAATTACCTCAGGAATACAGTACTGCCATTCAAAACTTTGAAGTGTAGATTCTCAACCTTTATTCAGCAAGAATGCTCTAAAATGGTCTTAAATCAGTACGGTTTTTGCAAAAATATGAAGCAGCTTAACATCAATAATAAGAAATGGTTCTTGAGCAACAAATCAGCATATTAGCATAATGGAAATGCATTAAAATTCGAAAAATTATTTTAGGGTGTGTTCACATTTGTCATGTTTGGTTTGATTAAAACAAACTCTGGTGCGATTGCTCTGTTAGTGCGGTTTATTTGACTAAGTGTGAACACTGCCATCCGAACCCTGGTGTGCACTTAAGTGGACCGAAACTGCTAAAAAGATGGGTCTCGGTCAGCTTTTCTAGACTAACTCTGGTACGGTTCGAATGAAATATAAATGCAACACGGACCAAATACTTCTGAACGAACCAAAAACAGGAAGTAATGACAAGATGTGACACTATGCAACATGATTTAATGAAGGGAACAAGCAGTGTATCCAAAACAAAATGAGTGGAGGGCAAATGTGGGGCAACGAGGAGGTAAAGTGCTTTTTATGAGCTCTTTGTGAGTTTGCAGGTGGTGAAAATAAAATTATATACATGTAACACAGAGTGCGCTTAGTCCAGCAGATGGCCTTAGGTGTATTCGACTTAAAGCGGGGCTGAACAGACTGATCATTGAATGGGTACCTTGATGTCATACACCCACAGTGCTGCTTTAATTCAAATGCAGCTTTTCCTTTTGTTTGGGGTTTTCGGTGAATTCCCGTCACAAAATATACGTCATTCAACCTGACCAATCAGGTTGTGAATGTATCATTATGCCTTTAGGTTCACTGACAAAAATGCCAGTGTGAACGCTAAGTGGACCAGGACCAAACGTATCATTTTCCTTTCTGGTCCGGACAAAATTAACCAAACGATCTAAACTACAAGCGTGAACACACCCTTAAATTGTATTATTTCTGAGTGTTTTTTTTTGTATTTTTGATTAAATAGACTTAAAAATGA
Organism: Labeo catla; assembly: GCA_012976165.1. NCBI lineage: Eukaryota > Metazoa > Chordata > Actinopteri > Cypriniformes > Cyprinidae > Labeo > Labeo catla. The sequence goes on along the minus strand of VONZ01001393.1, from coordinate 123,040 downwards.
GTAAGTCTTCTCAGAAACAACAAATGACTGTTTTTACTGTTTTATGATAGTTGTTTTGTTGCTGTGTGTGTGTGAGACACCCTGGACCACAAAACCAGTCATAAGGGTCAAGTTTTTTGACATTGAGATAATAAATAAGCTTTCCATTGACGTATGTTTTGTTAGGTTAGGACAGTATTTGGACGAGATACAACTACAATTTGAAAATCAAAATATTGAGGAAAATCGCTTTTAAAGTTGTCCAAATGAAATGCATATTACCAAGCAAAAATTAAGTTTTAATATATTTGATAGGAAATTTACAAAATATTCTTATGGAACATGATCTTTATTTATTGTCTTAATGATTTTTGATTTGATCAAATGGCAAATCTCTAATTTTGACCCATACAATATATTGTTGGCTATTTCTGCATATATACCCGTGCTATGACTGGTTTTGTGGTCCAGGGTTGCATATGACTGAATAGATTTGTGATTACTCAGGGTTTTTTCTACTATTTATTAAGGGAATAACTTTGGACCATTCTTTTTAAGAGGTTTTTTCCCCCTCAAAGTGTATATATGTGATTGTCATTTAGTAAAAATAAAGGTATAGATTTTCTGTGTAGATTTGTTGCCTGCCCCTGACAGTAACCAAGATGTATTTTTATATTTTCTTCAGCCCCCTCATTGTAAGCCTCTAGTTTAGTTTTTTTACTGCAATATTCAGTACTCTATCATCTAGTCATATCACACCCCTGGACTGGTTTTCTGTTACTGTCAAGGCCGTTTAGTCCCTTTTCTTTGACTTGCAGTCAGGCTTCTTAACTGGCCTCTTTCGCTTGTTTGGTTTGAAGTGTGCTTTTGGATTTTGCATGTTTGGTTTTCAGTTCTTGGCCTCTGAACCTGCGGAGTACCAGTTTAGCCTAGTTCGAGTTGGCAAGTCACACCACTAGCTTAGCTGTTCTGTTTCATTCCAAAGCATTGCCTTATGCTTTTCCACCTGTAGAGCAGGTGTGGTGGTTTGACCAGTAATAGACGTGAGCATGATGGTTGCCATCGCTCTGTCTCGCGCATACACTCAAGCACATGTTTGTTTACACCATGCACGCCCGTCTTTCTGCTTGTGTTGAGTTGCTTGTAATTCTCCCTGTTGTGTCTCCCTAAAGCCAGATTGATAAGGGCCCCAGATATGATTTGTCAGGAGATGAGAGGTGAGTTAAAATACATTTGAGTGTGTTGGTTTTGTTTGTGTAGGATGAAAGGGTTTATAGCGATTAGTTAGTTATTGAAGAACGCATCAGAGTTTGAGCTTCACATGTTTAGTTTCCAGTGGTTTGGATTCCGGGTTTGAGAGTGACTCAAAAACACATTTGCGTCTTTGGAATAATTGCATTTAGAGCGTTATGACATAGGAGTGTTTTTTTTTTTTCCCCGTTGACGCTATTTCTGCCTCATTCTCCACCAATGTTCCCTCAAATTAAAATGTTGTGTTTTTTTTTTTTTTTTTTAGTACGTTTAACCCAGCGGACTACACTGAGCCAGCCCAAACAGAGGAAAGCTACACAAGCGGCAGCACTTGGAGTAACACAGGCAACCTGGAACCCGAGGATGGAAACAGTGAGTGATACCATAAGTGTCTTTTGTAAACCCCTCCTCCAGTTCCTGACAGTGTTGGCACTTCTTCAGGCTAAAGTACACAGTCCATTTAAAAAGCATATGTAGGAGTTGGTGTTCTGACATTAATCTTTTTCTGTAGGGCTGGAGTTTACAGGTGGAGAGGGAACAAACTATCCTCGAAAATTTGACTCGGCCCCTGGTGAGTCTTACACTGGCTATTTTGCGAAGGATTTGTGTGCTAAGCACCTGTGTTCATTGTAAGTGAGATAAATGTGTGTGTAACAGGTGCTTGGAGAACTGCCACAGAAGAGTGGGGCATGGAGGACTGGAATGAGGATGTGAGTATTTAAACAGAGACCACAAACCTGCTTTTCAATGTAAGGCTCAGCAAATCTAACTTTTGTTTTCTATTTAGTTGTCAGAGACCAAGATATTCACTGCCTCCAGTGTGGCGTCCATGCCCATTCCACAGGAGAATGTCACCATTACTGCTGGACAGAGGTAAGCCAATGGCTAATTTAAAGGGATAGTTGACCCAAAAATTAAAATTCTGTCATTACTCGCCCTCATGTTGTTTCAAACCTGTAAGACCTTTGTTCATCTTTGGAATGCAATTTAGGATATTTATGATGAAATTCGAGAGCTTTCTGACCCTGCATAGACAGCAACGTAACTACCACATTCAAGGCCCAAACCACCGGCTCTTGCATCAGCAGCACCACACATGTCGTGAAACTCGTGAACTGACACTGAAGAGAAGAATTTGTTGAAGTCATTAGTTTTGTTTTCTTTGCACACAAAGTATTCTTTTAGCTTCATAAAATTACAGTTCATCCACTGATGTCACATGGACTATTTTAACAATGTCCTTGCTACCTTTCTGGCCCTTGAACGTGGTAGGTGCACTGCTGTCTATTTTCATCAAAAATATCTGAATTTGTTTTCTGAAGATGAACTTGGGTCTTACAGGTTTGGAACGACATGACACAGTTTTCTTTTTTAGGTGAACTGCCCCTTTAAATAGAATTCAAAATGTGGTTTATTCATGATGAATATGCTGAATTTTTAGCAACCATTACTCCCATCTTCAGTATCACATGAAGTCATTCAAATGCCCATTTAAGAAATATTTCTGTTTTGTTGAACAGCTGTGCTGCTTATTCAATTATTTATTCTTTGAACATGAGTGTCAAAAGAAAACAGCATTTATTTGAATGGAATTTTAAATCTTTTGTAACAAATGCATTTGATCAATTTTATGCATCCTTGCTGAGTAAGTGTTCAAAAATAGAAAAAAAATATATATATATATATATATATATGATTTTATTTTTTCTTTTTATTTATTTATTTTTTTGAGCACGCAGCACTATCAAAAGTTTATCTAGTGTTTGTTGTTGTGTGTGTGTGTGGGTTTTTTAATAATTATATCTAGAAGGAATTCAAATTCAGCACTGCAAGTTCAAACCACAATACTGTGGTGTGTCTAGTTTTTCACAACCTAATTCTAAATGTCTGTTCATGTGCTGCAGTCGTGGTATATAAGAACTTAATTGATGTTTGATGTTCAGGATTGATCTGGCGGTGTTGCTGGGGAAGACGCCTCCCACCTCTTCCTCAGAGGCAGAGCCTGCTTCGCTTGAAGGCCCACAGCCACCATCTCTGTCTCAGTCTCTGGTGTTCAGCAACTCCAAGCAGACAGCATCACTGTCCCAGTCCTCCTCCAGTGCTCCTTACAGCCAGCACAGCATGGTGAGCAAAATATTAAATGAAGTCACATAGTTCATATCATAGCAGTTTTTATTATTGTTTTTATGTCCATATTTTATACAGTTTAAGTTTAACTTAATACATTTTGAATTGAATTAAATAATTTTACGGTGTATGTCACCTTTTGGTGTTTAATTTTTTTGCTCCAAGCCTGTGAGTAATTTCCTGTTACTGTCCAGTCAGCACCCAGATATAGCCAATCAGCTTCCAGAACTGGAATTTGGTTTTAAATTAAACATTATCCTACCTAAACTAATTGTCCTTTCCTCAGGTGAGCATGCTCAGTAAGGGTTTTGGTGATGTTGGCGATCCAAAAGGAACCACTGGAGGCTCCACGACCGGTTCTCAATTCCTGGAGCAGTTTAAGACGGCCCAGGCTTTGGCCCAGCTAGCAGCCCAGCACTCACACAGTGGCCCGCCCAATGCTGGTCCTTCTACATGGGATACCAGCCCCACTTCACTGGGGCAATACGGTAAGAGGGCTGACATGGTTTGAATCGGTTCTATGATCTTGCCGGCCTCTTTGTGAAGTTTTATTCTTTCTCTGTGTCTGCAGATATGAAACCTCAAACGGAGCCTGTGCACAGTCCCTTCACCAAACGGCAGCCCTACCAGCCCACCTCCACTTCCTCCTCCATGATGGATGCTTTCTTGCAGGACAAAGCCACACCTGCTTCTACCACCTCCACCCTGCCTCTTCAGTCCACCCCATCATCATCATCATTGCCCCAGGCAGTTACCACCCCTGTCTCCAAACCCTCGGGACCCACACCAGGTCAGCAGAACTCTTCCAGCCCTGCTGACCCACAAGCATCCAGCCCACTCCCCCTGCAGCAGCACAAACTCAAACAGCAGAAGAAGAGGGCTTCCATCACAACCAAGGTCATAATTCTTCTAGTTCGTTGTGGTCTCCATTGCTTTTTTGGGGGAATAATAGGATTGATCAACTTTGTTTACTCAAATGTTGTTGTGATTTGCAGATTCCAGCCCTAGCAGTGGAGATGCCAGGCTCTGCGGATATATCCGGGCTCAACCTGCAGTTTGGAGCATTACAGTTCGGCTCTGAACCGGTGCTTCCTGAGTACGATGCCTCGGCAGCTGTTGCCACAACGACACCAGGCAACCAAGGCCAGAACAGCCTTTATACAAGTGCTAGCAAGTGAGTATCTCTAAGGTTGCAAGACTAAAGCTTTTATCTTAAAGAAGTAGTTCACTTCCAGAACAGAAATTTGCAGATAACTTACTCCCCCGCTGTCATCCAAATAGTTTTTTGAGGAAAAACATGGTGCACCCAAGTTTAAACTTCCAAAATGCAGTTTAAATGCAGCTTCAAAGGGCTCTAAACGATTTCAGTTGAGGAAGAAGGATCTTATCTAGCGAAGTGATTGGTCGTTTTCTAAAAAAAAAAAAAAATCTAATTTTCTTCAACTTCAAAATCATCCTACATCGTTGTTTTACCTTTTTTGTAAAGAGAGTTTGGTCATCTTTGAACGTTCAATTTGTAAACACTGGGTCTGTACTTCTGCATACTAGGATACTAGGTCTGTACTAGGATGATTTTGAAGTTGGAGGAGAAAAGGAAATAGGAGTTTTTCAACCTACCCTAACTGTCTTGAACCAGAATACACAGTTCACACAGAGCTAGATGATGATGAGCATTTGAGGTTAAAAAGTATATAAATTGTCAATTTGTTTAGAAAATGAATGTCATTTCGATAGATGAGACCCTTCTTCCTCGGCTGGGATTGTTTAGAGCCCTTTGAAGCTGCATTTAAACTGCTTTTTGGAAGTTTAAAGTCACGGGCACCATTGAAGTCTACTATATGGAGAGAAATCCTGAAATGGTTTCCTCAAAGCAATTTCTTATCGACTGCAGAAAAAAGAGACACGAACATCTTGGATGGCAAGGGGGTGAGTAAATTACCTGTAAATTTTTGTTCTGGAAGTGGACTTCTCCTGTAATGCATTCATCGTTTCAAGCACAGGCTAAAATTGGCCCAGTAACTGGGGCTGCACGTAATTTTTATTTTATTTTATTTTTTATTAATTTATTTAATTTTCTTTTATTTTTCATTGTATTTTATTTTAATAAAAGCACCAGGTTTTGTGTTCTGTTATTTGGCCAAAATGTGTAATTGTATATCGATATTATAATAATAACAATAATAACAACAACAATAACTGCAATAATAAAATATTAATTAAAATTTAAAAAATAAAAATATTAAACAAAATGCAAATGACAAATTGTATTTAAATACTACTTTAAAATATATTTTAATATTTATGTCTGCTTTTTTCCTCCATTTTTAATGTTAAACTTTTTTTTTCTGGTTTGTCCACAGTGAGCAAGCAACGGCCCTGTCCAACCCCAGTCAGATGGAGCTTTATGAGCCAAGAGCCAGCCAGACACGGCGCTACCCTCCTTCTGTGTCGTCCTCACCACAGAAAGACATTCAGTCCAAGGTGAGAGTCAGTCTAAACACAGTCAGTGCGGAGTCATTTATCAGTGTACTCTTTTGTGAAAACAATGCTGCTTTTAAGCAAAACATTTTCTCTTTACAGAATGGGTTCAGTTCGATGCAGACGTCACAATCTCTGGAAGGTATAAGTTTCAAGTTTTAATAATCAGAATCCACCTAGCTTTGAAGAGCTTGAGCATCTAAAGCAAAAGATGACATTACTACAGCACGTGCTTATAATAAACCAAATGTGTTTTTATTGGTGTGGACACTATTATAGTTTATAACTCTTGTTATAAACAAGCTGCATAAATCAGGCAAATAAAATGTTGGTAACTCTTTACAATAAGGTTCCATTAGTTCATGTTAGTTATTGTGTTAACTAACATGAACAAACAATGAACAATGCATTTATTACAGTATTTATTCATCTTTGTTAATGTAAGTTAATGAAAATAGTTGTTCATTGTTAGTTCACGTTAAATCACAGTGCATTTAACACGCACAACTTTTGATTTTAATAATGCATGAGTAAATGCTGAATTTAACATTAACTGAGATAAGTAGTTAACTAATGACAACTAATGAATCTACCTGTAAAGTGTTACCACATTGTTAAATATTCCATTATCGTTCTTAGCTGCAGCAGGCTCTGCAGTGCCCGTGAAACCGGCGTCCGAATCGGTTGTCCCGCCATCGGTTTCCAACATATCCTCATTGGCTGACCCCTCATCAGGTCCTACGTCCCTGCTGACTACATCCAATCAGACGCCTCTCAGTGTTCTCGGACACGAAGACGCCTCGCCAAGCTCACTGGCTCCTCCTCAGCACAATAAGTACTGCATTTTGTTTTTGTATTACTTCAGTTTAGTCTGTCTGGATAAGAGAGATGCTAATAATACTGTATGTTTCCTGTCAGCTCCCTCCCGACACAGCAAAGCAGTCTGGCACCTTCTTCAGTTCGCACTTCAAACACAGGTTTGCTGGTGAGTTTGCAAGTAAATGTACAGTGCGAAGGCAATATGAAATCAGTATTGACTGCTTCCATAATGCGTGGCTTTGTTTTGCACGACTTTTTGTGAAAATATAATTAGTTGATATGCCTCTAATGACTTTTGGTCATTTAAAATTAAAGGAATAGTTCACCCAAAAATTGTTCCAAACCCATAAGACCTTTGTTCATCTTCAGAACACATTATTTATTTAATTTTTTTTTTGGGTGAACAGTCCCGTTAAGTCTTTAAGATTTATTCTTCAAAAAATTGTCTGTTTATATAATTATTTTGTATTTAAATTGTTTCTCTCTCGTTTGCTCACTGTGATCTCTTCCCTTGTCACTGTGCCTCCCAGCACCCAAGCGTGGATGGCGATTCCAGCTTGCACTCATCATCATTCTCGTCGGTCTCTGCTGTGGCTCCTTCTTCAGTTCCCCCACCATCTTCAGCTACTTCAGCGGCCCCTGTTTCCCATACCGGGCCCGTTGCCCCCTCTTCATCTGTCAGTTCGGTCTCTGCGCAGTCTGCACTGGGCCCGGTCAGCAGTCTGACTATGGGATTGAACAGTGGTGCTGGTGTGGTTTCAATGGCCCCTCCTACAGCTGCTGCGTCGTCGTCATCATCATCATCTGCTGCGTTGGCCACTGCAGCACCTTCATCTGCCTCTTCGTCACGCAGCACGGCTGCCTCAGGTAAGAATACGGTGACGCAAATTACTAAGTGTGCATTGGGTGCAGTCAGAAGTAGAGGTTTTCATGGGTCCACCTTGATCTGAAAACCCAAGGTCCAGCCTAAGATCCGAGCAGGTTTGGATCCAAAACTTCAAGTCACTCGGACACGGGTCGGGTTTAGTATTAGCTAATTAATTAAAATAAATGAACTTTTTCTGAATGGATCTGACAAGACCTGAATTCTTTTAAACTGTCCCGGATCCATAGCCTCGTTTTGCATTCGTGTTAAGTTCATTTTTCGAGAAATGCACGTAGACCTGATGAAATTTAGAAGTTTTCCTTTTCTGTCTCATGTTGGGTTTATCTCAAAAAAAAATGTCCGGTTTCTGGTACATTTTAGTGTTGGGCGATATGCTCAATTTTCATATCGTCCTGTTGTCAGCCTGTGAGATCACAGATACATGATATTATTGTGCTAATTTATTTAATTATTTACTTAGTTTTGTTGCTGGCAAATAAACCAACACCAGCAAAAGGCTAAAAGCAGCCTAATGTTATCAATATGGCTTTGTGTTTAACATGACAATTTAATAGAAACATTGTAAGTTACTAATGCTTACATTTCCTTAGTTATTTAAAGAGCAGCTACAGAAAATGAGCAAAGAACAATTACGTTATCAAGGAACATCATCACTGACGAGCCTAGCCTAGTCTAGTGTGAGTTTATGCACTTTAAAATTCACTCCTGGTACCATAAGTGAATAGAATAGTTAAATCACTGTATGATGAATACATCTTACCCCTTATTTACACTGCGCACATCTGTGGCGTGAGGGGGGGCAGTCCCCCCTAAAACAAGATGCTGTGCTCCCCTTTTCCATCCTCTCCCCTCATTGCTGAACGGGTTCGATTTCAAAAGTGAAAGTAAAACCTGAAAAACAGTGCGCATAAGAAAGCGATTGCACACTTTTGCGAGCGTTAGCAGCTGCATGTAACTACAGATATCATGCTTCCCACCAGAAACACCCCCTCCTGCTCACCTTGATTTGTGCGTTTGTGTTTATACCAGCCACTTCTCAGCAAGTTTCTGAAGGGCCCTAGAAGCGGCTCTCTGCACTGCATCGCTAACGTTAGGCGCCTAGTCTATTTTTGACGGATAATAACAATAATTGTCTTGGTATCATCAAAGTCATTGGCAACTGGCGATATCTCTGACCATCGTCGATACGCAATACTACTGGCGCAACCCTAGTACATTTACATTATTATTTTTTTAAATATAATTGTTTGAGAAATGGTCATCCAATGCTTGAAGGAAACCTGTGGTCAGGGTACTGCACGACAGGTTCACTAAACGCCTTGCAGCTTTTCTGTATTTGCACCAGTTTTCACTTATAGAAAAAACGTTTACAACAATCTATGGGCATAAATGCTTATTTCCAACCCACAAAGTGATGTTAATTTACAGTAACCCATAGGTGTTGCTGATTTTGCAGAATGACCCATTATTTGAAAAGAAATCTAGAAAAAGTGCTGTTTCTTGTAATAAACCGATGCTGAACATAATTTTCAGTATGTACAGACATGTTCAGCATCACTTTCATTTTCATAGAGATGTGTAAAACAACTTGTGAAATGCTTAATGCAAGGGGATAAAACCATTTCATAATTTGATTGTATGCTGCTTCCTCCAAACAGGGAAAGCACCTCCAAACTTGCCTCCTGGAGTGCCTCCCTTGCTGCCCAACCCTTACATTATGGCTCCCGGCCTTCTTCACCCATACCCAGTGAGTGTTTTGTCCTGTTTCTCTCTCTCTCCTTTTTTTTTTTCCTGCAGTTGTCACTTCTGTTCACTTGAAGCACGTTTGTCGTGTATATTGTTTTAGCTCACAAACCTCTTTTTATGTCCTGCAGCCTCAAGTGTATGGCTATGATGACTTACAGATGCTGCAGACCAGGATACCACTGGTGAGGGGTTGTTCCTGTTTGATTAGCTAAAAGCAGCAGTGCTCGATTTGTTTGTGGCATCTGTTTGTTTCTCTTTCTGCAGGACTATTATAGCATCCCATTTGCTACTCCAACCACAGCGCTGACTGGCAGGGAAGGAAGTTTGACAAGCAACCCTTATTCTGGTAAGATGCACTCAAGTTTGTTTCTGTGTCTGTTGAGGGGAACCTCAACAAATGCTGCATTTTCTGAAATGCTGTTTCTACTGTTTCAACTTTTTTTTTTTTTTTTTTTTTTTCTTAGCTGGCGACTTGTCGAAGTTCGGCCGTGGTGACGCCTCGTCTCCTGCCCCAGCCACAACACTGGCCCAGCCCCAGCAGACCCAGACACAAACGCACCACACCACCCAGCAGCCCTTCCTCAACCCAGCCCTTCCACCTGGATACAGCTACACCAGCCTGCCCTATTACACTGGTGTCCCCGGTCTGCCCAGCACCTTCCAGTACGGCCCTGCCATGTTTCCGGTAAGAGTTTATTGTGTGTTTTTATACAGCAACTCTGTTCCTGCTCAAAATTCAGTGTAAAGACAAAGTGCAGCTTAAAAGTCAGGCTAAATTATGCCTCCTTTGACCATGGGTTAGGGTTAGGGCCTCTAGTGCCAAAGTATACAGTTGTTATAGCAGTGTGAATAAATGTTTATGGCACCTCTAAGAAGCATTAGAAACAGTCTGCATAAAGACTTCCGAAGCTCTTCTGTGCCACCATTGTAGTGTAAATTTGGCATTGACCTAACATGAACATATTACTGCCTAGTCATATTTATTCAAGTATAATGTCTATAAGTGATGAGCTCTTTAATTTTGTAGACTCAACACCATGTCTGATCCTAAACTTCCTCACTGAGTGGGCATTGAAAATGCATTTGCTTTTTGCATCTAGAATAGAACATTCCCAGCCTGAAAGCTTTTATGTTAGAATGAGGTTTTCTAACTCAAATTTGTCTTAACATTATTGGCGAAAAAATGTAAATTCACACTACCTTTTTTCCTTTTTTTTTAAAAATCAATGTTAACTAGTCAACAACTGGTCCCTGTCACACTTTTTTCTTTTAGAATCCATTACATTTGGATGCATGTCAGAATACAGTAAAAAAGATGTTTCGTGATGACTCAGTTTTGCCAAGTCCATGGTTTTCCTGTGGAATTTGGCTACCTTTACACTGTTGCTGTAGGTTAACCTTGCTGTGACTTTAAACGGGGTTCTTATAAGGTGCTTAAAGTACTTGAATTTGACTTTTTGAAATTTAAGGCCTGTAAACCCCTTAAAAATAGCAATATTGCTGAAGAGGTGCTTGAAAAGTGCTTATAAATGTTTACTTTTTTTTGTTTTTTCAATAAGCACATATTTTTTTCATGCAAAATAAAAAAAAAAACTTTTTTTTTTTTGCTTATTTCAGTTAATATCAGAAAACAATCAAGCTAAGCAAGTAGTAGAAGTAGTACTGACAGTGTCGCGTAAACATGGCTAAAGATGAGGAAAAAGAAAGAGATGAACCAGATTAATTGAGTCATTTACTCTGTAACCACTGTGATTTATTCAAACTCATAACTTTGATCATTAATTTTGAAAAATTCACTAGCAAAAACCAGATCAAATTAAAAGAGCCATTCATTTTTGAATTTCAACATTACTTGTAACTATTTTAAAAAGCATGTAGTGATGGGTGAATATATTTTATGTATTTAACATTATTTTTTTTTTTTTTTGTTGGATAAGTGAGCTCTCTGATTGAAGTCTTTGAAAATCAGAAAAGTAGTGCTCAAGTTCTGTACTTTAATTTTACAGTTTCTGTAAGAACCCTGATTTTTGGCAAAAAATGTAAATTCACCCTGCCTTTTTCTTTAATTTAATTAATGTTAACTAGATCTTCCTGTGAAAATGATCACAGACACATCTCAAATGGGTCCCCATCCTACTTTTTTCTTCTATAATCCATTACATTTGGATGCATTTGGTCACAATACAGTAGAAGAGTTGTCACTGCTTCTGTTTCATCATGACTCAAGTGTTGCCAAGTCAACCTTGGGTCAACCTTGCAGTGACTTTAAACGACTGTTTCTGAATGTTCCTCCAGGTGGCTCCTACCTCCTCCAAACAGCACGGTGTGAATGTTGGTGTCAATGCGTCAGCAACGGCCTTTCAGCAAGCTAGCGGTTATGGATCGCATGGATACAGCACTGGTAATGTGTTTTCTTACGTTCATGCAGCATTTGCAGTAAAAACTGTCAGATGCATTGATGTTCTTGCAGCTGAGTCTTCCTAAAATTAGTCTACCTGTTAGCTGAAGTGGTTTAAAAACGCACTCTAGTAACTAGTAGGTCTCGTAGCAATCTTGTGTCTTATAGCTGAGTTTTCAAGCCACGTGTAACTAAACTAGCTCAGTCACCTCTAAACCCTGTGTTGGCCAAGTCTTTTATTTTTCTTGTCTGTGAAGTTGAAACATGACACAATGCATCTTATGGTAAAGGTGTAATCCATAGTACTGCATCTTGGAAGTTTGGTTTTGCCAAACCAGATGACATTGGCAATCACAACTGTACTGCATGGAATTGTTTTGTCTTATTTGTGGGGTAGTTTTAACAAGTGAGAACTGGAGTGTCCTGGACTGAATTCAATCTACAGCTTCAAGAATATGGCCAACTTTGAACATTTTAAGAACATATGATGGCCAATCATCTGTTATTTAGTGAATCCGACTCTGACATTTAAACAATCCAAGGTTTGTACACAGATAGGCTTAAGCAAGCACTTCAAAGTGCCGCCAATGGGTGGGTTTCTGTGGAACCAGTGATTGTAAGGAGAATGAGGTGGGAGGGAGGTCGCTTGGTTGAGGGTGGTGGGTTCACACATGCTTTCCACACGCTGCTTGCTTTTAATCTTCCACCACTTTTGAGCACTGTTTGTTTTACCCTTCCATCCCTTTGCTCTTATGCTCTTATTTAGTCTCTTGAAGTCTCATTCTTTTGATTCTTCATGTCCTTATTTTTCTTCTTTCTTTTCTACCATATTAACTTTCATTCCATCCTTTCATGGTTACTTTTTCCATTCTTGTGTTGTTTTCCTGCTTCATCTTCGTCAGTCCTAATGTTCTGTTTTATTTCCATCACTCGATTTCCATTACCTTCTCTTCTTTGAAATTCTTAAATCACCAGAATTCTTTTCTGATTAGGCCCCTCCCCCAGCTTGCAGCATCCCCGCCTCCATACCTATGCCCCGCCCCTTCACTCTTCCTCCCCTCTGGCCCTGCCTGGTGTGTGTCTAATGCTGTGGGGCTGTGGCTGTGTGTGTCTGACCGTTTGCAGGCTATGAGGATTTGGGCCAGGCTTCGGCAGGGAGCGGGGATTTCTGTAAGGGCGGCTACGGCACCGCCGTTGCCGCAGCCGCTGCTGCCGCCGCCGCTGCTTCTGCGCAAAACAAGCCCGCCAGCTCCGTCACCGGGCCCGGAGTGGGTGAGTGCAGCCTCACGCAAAACCCCCATTTTCCTCCTCCCTTTTTCTTTCTTAAGCTCTCTCTCTCTCCCCTCATTTGCTCCTAACTTACAACTGGTCAAGCTTGACGAAGCCGTCACATGCCGTCTGGTCTCAGGTGGAAGGAGATCGGGAAACGGTGTATCACTAGGAAGGGTGGAGGACGTGGAAGTCTCTCTTTCCTTGGGGTAGAACTTTGGGGGTTTTACTCCTGTGATTTAAAACACCGACATGGTGACGGTCTTCAACACTTTCAAAAAGAGTTTCTTAATGGATGCAAACTGCCCAAAAACTGCATAGATTAGTGGAATCGTTGGAATTTCCCCTCAGTATTTTGAGCCGTTTAATTTTTTGGTCAGCAGTTTTTGTTTTTCTGAAATGGACTAGTTTTACTCTTAATGAGGTAAAATATCAGTTTAAATGAGAGCAGTGTTGGTCTCTTAGATTTGTCTATTCATCTCAAAGAAAATGTTATGCATCATTGTGTTAATAGGTTTTTCATCTTGTGAACATTTTGGCAGCTTGATGATTTTGGGCTACATTTGTGTTTTACAGTACTTGTGGCAGTCTGTTTTTTTTTTTTGTTTTTTTTTAATAAATGTAAGCAAACTAGGGCTAGGCAGTAAATCGATAATGATAATTATTGCGCAATATAAACTTCCTCGATTTAACAATATGTTTAAGTGTTTGATATAATGTTTATGCAGCAAAGGCAGAACAAAAGAGTGCTGGTCATTTGAAGCGTGCCATTTGGAACGTTTATCCACTCGGCTCAAAGTTCAAACTATGTGTTTACTGAGTCCCGGCTTGAATTCAGCGAGGAACACAACGTTTATAGCTGTACAGTGCTGACAAACTGGAGGGACACTATGTGCAATTATATAGTCAGAGTATGTATGTATGTATGTACTAACTGCAACATGGTGTTGTGTCAGAAATGTGGGTATTTGTCTAATTTTGTATGTATTAAATGTATTGGAGTAGTAATGGAATATAAAATTGTTAGTATTATTATTATTATTATTATTATTTTTTAAATTTCAGGATCTAAAAGTATGCTATTACGGAAGACAATTGGTTAAAGGAAAAAAAACCCTCAAACAGTCTAACAGAATAATTAAATTTCACCATATAAAAATGAGGTTGTGTGTGTATATATGTGTATATATATATGTATGTATGTATGTATGTGTGTGTGTGTGTATGTGTGTGTATATAATTTATAATTTATTTATTTATTTATTTATTAAGTAAGTAAGGTATGACTGGAAAAATGCAATGGATTCAGAAACGTTAAGTGTTTGTCTTTAAAGAATAGTTTAAAACTTTCACATTTGAGCAAAAATCTGCCTTTAAACTTGAAAGAAATAAAAATTTGACGTTTTATCGTGATGATTATCGAAATTATAAAAATGTTGTTTTTTTTTTTTTTTTTTTCTCTTCTCCTCCCCTTCCTCTCTATATTGCCTAGCCCTAAGGCAAATTGTGTGTACGTGCCCTTTTATTTTAAATTGCATATATTGGTTGACATTATGATTTGCTTAAACCAAGTTAGACTACTTTGAAACCCTTATTGGGGATATTGTGACGACAAATGATGTTAATATAATATGCCTAATGTCCTATGAAGCCCATATTTGGTATCTGCTTTTAAATGGTCTTGTGGTTTATTGCAGAGCGTTGTTTGTTGTTGTGTGTGTTTTTGTTTTGTTGTTTTTAAATGCATCAATTTTCTCATCCTCTATGACTCTTCAGTCTTTTTGGTGTTTCTTCAGACACTTTTTCAGTCTATAGAACCCTTAACTCATTTGGGTTAGTTCAGTGACTAGTTTTTTTATTGCTTGTGTACCATTTTGTGCCTCATGCGGATTGCATGATGTGTTGTCTGTGTGTGGATTTTCTTTTAGTTTTTGCCTTGAATTAGCCTTGAACTTGCACTACTTTCGCCATTTTGTGTCAGAATGTGGAGCCACAGTTAATGAGCCATTTTTAAATGAGAGTCTTCTCAAAAACCCTCTTACAGGAAAACATTTCTGAGCTTCTGTCTTTTAAATATGTGTTCTTCATTTATTGGATTTATCAGTTTTGTACTTGCAATCATATGAAAGTCAGCTTTATAGGGTCAGTATGTCTTAAGCTAACTGATGTTTTTCTGCTTTCAGCAATCACCATTTTGTGTTTTTTGACTTTTCTTCTTTAGGTGTGTCTGTGACATCAAGCAACACGGGAGTCCCTGACATTTCAGGGTCTGTTTACACGAAGACGCAGGTGAGCATGCTTGTCAAAATTTAAATGTTTTTCGTTGTTTGATTAACTTCACCAAAAGTGTCTTAATCTGACCTCCACAGTCTTTTGAGAAGCAGGGTTTCCACACAGGAACCCCCAGCGCTTCCTTCAGTTTGCCCTCAGCACTTGGGAGCGGTGGCCCCATCAACCCTCCGGCTGCGGCGGGTTATGCTCCAGCCCCTTACATGCACATCCTGACCCCACATCAGCAGCCCCACTCTCAGATGCTCCACCACCATCTGCAGCAGGACGGACAGGTGAGCTTGCACCATGTCAGGTCCAGGAAATAAAAAGCTGCTTTCATTTTAAATAATCTTAATTACATAGTAGTTGTTGTTGTTGTTGTTGTTGTTGTTGTTGTTGTTGTTGTTGTTGTTGTTGTTGTTGTTGTTGTTGTTGTTGTTGTTGTTGTTGTTGTTGTTGTTGTTGTTGTTGTTGTTGTTGTTGTTGTTGCCCTTTCCTAATCAAATCTTAATTTAGAATGCATTTATTACATTTAATTTTTTTTTTTAATACAAATCAAAGCTTGTCATGTTGGATTTAGAATACTTTTTCTTTTTTTTTAAATGCTTATTTTTTAAATTTAAGTGAAATTTATGTCTTTTTAGTTTTTTAAATATTATATATTTTTTTTAATTATATAAAATTGAAATGTTAGACTTCCCATTCCAAAGCAGAGTTTAATTTAGAATGTACATTACATTCATTGAAATTACATTTGTTTTATACAAATCAAAGCTTGTATTGTTTGATTTAGAATACTTCGTGGTTTTAAGTTACCAAATGTTTAAATTAAATATTGAAATAAAATGTAAATATTAAATTTTAGATATAAAAATGTGAATATATTTTAAGTATAAAATTTTATATAAATATATTTTAAACTTCATCTTCCAAATCCAACCTTCATTAGAATGCTTTTATGAAATTATTTTATCAAAGTTTGTTTGATTTAGAATACTCGTGGTTTTAAAATTTACCTAATTTTTAAATTAAATATTTAAATAAAATGTGAATGTTTATATTATAAAAATTTAAATGCTATTTTAAATATACATTTTTAAATGTATTTTCCCTTCCAAATCAAAGCTTAATTTAGAATGCTTTTATTCTTTTTTTTTTTTTTTTTTCTTCATTGTATACAAATCAAAGCTTGTCATATTTGATTTAATTTTATTTTTTATTTTTTTTAACCAAATTTTTAAATTAAACATTTATATACAATTTGAATATTATATTTTAAATATAACAATTAAAATATTACATTTTGTTTTCCAAATCAAAACTTAATTTAGAATGCTTTGATTACATTATTTTATCGAAACTTGTTTGATTTAGAATACTTGAGGTTTTAAAATGTACCTAATTTTTTAATTAAATATTTAAATACAAAATAAATAATATATTTTCAATATAAAAATGTAAATATTATATTTTAAACAAAATGTTGTCTTCCAAATCAAATCTTAAAAAAAAAATTAAAGCATTCTAAATTATCAAAGCTTGCTGTTTAATTTAGAATATTTGTAGTTTTAAAATTTACCTAATTTAAATAAATATTTAAATAAAATATAAGTATTTTAAATATAAAAAATATAAATATATTTTAAATGCAAGTTTTAAATATTATATTTTCCCTTCCAAATCAAAGCTTAATTTAGAGTGTGTGTGGTGTTGTGTTTTTTTTTTAATTTAAATTATTTGTATCTTACACAAATCAAAGCTGGTTATGTTTGGTTTACAATACTTGTGGTTTTAAAATATACTTATTTTTTAAATGATTAATTATTTTTCCCTTCCAAATCTTGTACAAATGTTAATATGCAATATAATATTTAATATGCAATATTTTTAGTTTATTCACATTTGAATTGTTTCCTCTCTTAGAGTGGCTCTGGACAGCGCAGTCAGAACGCCTCCATTCAGCAGAAGTCACAGATCAACAAGTCGGGATACAACAGCTACAACTGGGGAGGCAACTAATACCCTGCACTGCCCCGTCTGGTGTTCCAAAGGCTGGATTAGTGGAACCTTTCCTTTCTCCCCAGATATCTCCCCCTTTTCTCTGTCCTCCACGGCGTTCCCTCTCCTCTCTCTGCACGGTCACCCTGCAGTACCAACCCCATTCCACTGGTGGCGCTGTCCTAAGAGAGATATAGCACTGTAAGGCGCCGCATGAAGAAGGGGCACGGGGGGAGAAGTCTTAACGGGGAGTGTGATCTCGCGAATATATGGATAGTTACTTAGGCCTTCTTGATCGGAGTATTGAGTATTTGGAGTTTGTATTGTGTTCGAAATACATAAGCCCCAAACCCCTTTCTTTTTCTTTTCTGGCATATGTAACATAGATCTGTTTTCTAAAAGGACAACTGTTAATTTTTTTTTCCCCCTCTTCTTTTTTTTTTTACTGATGAATAAAATGAAAAAGAGAGGTTTGTTAGAGGGAGAGAGGGCAGTTTGGTTTTTTTTCTTTCTTACAGTTTTTCCCTTCTTTCTGCTTCTTGCTTGACCAGCACCTGCAATCCAAATGTACATGCACCTCCTCTGTTTCTCCCCTTGCAATGAGTTTTTACCAAATTTTATTTTGGGAAAAGATGATATCACTCTAAATCGGCTAGTGCAGTTGTGAAGTTTATTTTTTACCAAATATAAATAGATATATAAAAAAAAAATGTATAGGTGAGTTCACAGGCTTTGGATCTGTACTGCGTGTATGTGCATGTGTGTGCGTTTGCGTTTGGGTTTATTTTGTGTGTGTGTGAATGAACGAGTTGCATCGTCAGGGTGGCCAGTGAATGAATGTTGTACTTCTAGAATAGGCTTCAATGTGTATTCCTTTTAATTTCTTAATTGGAGCCTTATTGTACTCTCCAGATGGGAGAAGTGCACTGGTCACCTTATACTTAGACTATTATTTTCTGCATACTGATTTTTTTTTTTTCTTCATTAACCACCCTTCCTATAGCAGGGAGACTGGATTATGTTAAGGCACGACTTTTGACCTCTACGTTTTGCCATAAGTTTGAAGTTTTTGTGATGGGATTATGAGGTCACTTTTCTTCGGCCACCCTGTTTTTTGTTTTTCCCACAGCTTTTGTCCTTCTGTCATACCTGCAGTCATTCTCCCCCTGAAATGCGCCACCTTCTGTCCCCAAATATATTCTTTTAGTAATATGATAATTAGGAAAGTGCTGATGGACAGAATTGTACAATGGGTATTTTTTTTCTTTTCTTTTTTTTTTTGTTTTTTTTTTTCCTTTTGTCAGTGACTTTCTTTTTGTACTGTGCGTTTTAAAAAGATTTAAATGGATAAACTTGTCTTGTACATATATATATATAAAAACACAAGTACTGTAGTCTATGTTTGTTTGATGGCTTCTTTTCTCCCCTCTCGAATCCTTACACACAGACTTGTTAGCATTTTTTTGTTTCATAATGTTTTTTATTTTGTAAAAAAATATATATATAAATATTAAGTAAATAAACAAGAAAAAGACATTTTCATCATTTTTGGATGTGAATGTCTTTTTTAAGAAAACAACATTTGTGTGCCTTTTACCTGAAGTCTGCTTCTTTGTCTTTTAGTTTTAGGCCTTTTCAATGTTGCTTTGCAAACAGTAAATGAAAGTAGGTAAATTCTTTTAAACCCAACATGAGATGGCCAGTTGACAAAGACGACTTTAAAATGCAAAGTTTATGGGTAACTTGATTCCTTATTTTAAAAAAGCCTTTTCAACATGAATCTTGAGGTGTCAAATTATTGTTTTACATAAAACTGATGTCTTGCGAAAGTGATCATTAAAAGTGTTAATTGGGGATTTGAATTTATATGTCTTGCAACACATTTAGACGGTCATCCATGAATGGCTTATAAATGCTGTGTTTGCCAAACTTTGCGATCAAGCTTTTTTGCTTCATATAGGAGTACTGAAACATAATATTTTGTTTAAACAAAATGGTTTACAATACATGAACTGCAATGATGGAGAAATTAATTTACCCTCAAGCTAATTTAATTGTCTATCTGCTGCCTTTTCTCAGGAATCTGTAAATTTTATATTGGCTTTACCACTGGAACTTAAAGTGTGTGAGTGTGAAAATTCAAGGTTTGTAAGCAGATGATCTTAAATGATCACATCCTGTTACCATGCTTTTGTGAAGTTTCCAAAGAGTGTTTTTATGGCACATCATCAATCAGCCATATTGGTGGTGCTGAACTGAACGGAGCTCGGATATTTTATGGATTATTGCTGCTGAAAATGGTCAATTATTATGTTTTGGACTGGGAAAACCATTTGGAGTACTATAGACTGCCAAAAGTTGTAACAAATCAAGGAGAAAAGTGCAAAAATTGCCTAAGGAATAAAAGGTATTTGTGGTTGGTCAAACTGAACCAGGATTTCCAGGGCAAGAACCTTGACCACATTTGTGTTCGTTCTTATTTCTGGTCAGGGAAGTGAAATATTGTGCTAATATCCAGTGTTGGGGGTAACGCATTATAAGTAACGCAAGTTATGTAATATTATTACTTTTTCCAAGTAACTAGTAAAGTAATGCATTACTTTTTAATTGACAAGAAAATATCTGAGTTACTTTTTCAAAAAAGTAACATTAGTTACTTTTCCCTCCATTTATTGATTAAAAGTTCTCCTGTCCCCATGTTGAGAAAAATCTGGAGTAATATGTTAGTTCTAGAATAAATGTGAACATCCATTAATTTATCTCACTCACAAAAAATTCCTAAAAATGAATAAAAACAGTGAAATTCAACTCAGAATATGACGCAAACCTGCAATAATTAAATGTTAAATAATACAAATATCCTTTATGCATTTAATCCCATTTTATTAACCAGTGTCTTTGCTGCCGACCTTTGATTATCCAATTCAACCATTCTAATAAGTGACGTTTCTTCTTGAGTTGAGTTGTTTTACAGACATGAATTTATGAATGACTTTTCTCAAAACTTGAGGCTTTTGGTGTGAAAAGGCTTTTAGATTTCCCAAAAATATAACTTTTTATATTAAAAACAAACAAGTAAGCTCTGGCCAGATTTAAAAAGTAATGCATTACTTTCCATAAAAAGTAACTAATGTAATTAGTTACTTTTTTAGTGAGTAACTCAATATTGTAATACATTACTTTTAAAAGTAACTTTCCCCAACACTGCTAACATCTTAATACTGCTCATACGTATCGTTATCACCTATTAACTTTAATCTGTCAAAATATTGTGCCCTTTCCTTCTTACTAAGTCCTTCTCTATATGATTTAGCAGCTTCCACGTGTCTTTTTAGTGGTTTAGACAGTATAAATTAGCAGAACATTATTTTCAGCAGTACATTAACTATACAATCAATGCTGTTGTTTACATCCGAGTGTCTCCAATATGGCAGTGCATCTGGGTAACTAACCAAATCGTGACTTATTCACGCTATATCGTAATTACCATGGATGTATATAGTATGGTAATTACTGTAATTTTGAGATGACAACACGTGTTCTACTGGGAGCTGTTCACACCCTTGGACTCTGACATGTAACTATGGCATTATCAATGCCTAAAGGTAGCGCCAGGTGGTTACAAGTCGTAGCTTTCAGAAAGCTCCCAGTTCACAAGTTGTAATTACGAGTTCTACGAGGACGTGAACGTTTTTTACAAGTTCGTATCTCATAATTACGGTAATTGCGATATGACTCTATTGTAACGTTAGTTATTAAAACCTCTATCGTTTTAGAGATACGACTATTAAATTTTATTTACAGCACCTAATGTAAACCCTTCACGTAAATTCATCGTAAAATGTTCATGTTGATAAAACTGCATATTTAAAATGCTAGTTAAAATTTGTATTCCACGTCTTGTAATTTTATTGTAACCATGATTGCAATTACGACGGACTTTTATCTTGAAAGGGTTTTCCGGAAGCGTCTGGAAGGATCTCGTAGGTTTCCTCACTGTCCTTCCTGTGCTGAATCTCTGATGCAACTGTGTTTGTTATGGTGGCGTTTGGGAAGGATCACTGGATACTGCGTCCTTAAATGAGCGTTTTTGATCTGTTTCGTGGTTTTTTCGGGGTTCCTGGTGGTCATTATCGTGGTGATGGCCGAAGGTGAGTTTGTCCAACAGTTTAAAGTAAATGTCCTCTTGACAACAGTTAGCTGTTAGACTGAATAACACTTTAATGTAAGAGTTGTGTAATTCATATATCATATAATATATAATGTATAATATATAATATTGTGTATAGTGTTGTAAACTTACATGCTTCGAAATATTTCTCTTCGTTTTATTTTTGTGGAGGTTTCTGTATTGGTGTCAGTGAAAGAAAATGTTTGTTGAATGTATTTGGTAAGGTAACCATACAAACTTTATAGTATTGAGATATTTTAAAGAATTTTCATTTGTCAGTACAGGTATAAATGTGATCGTGCTTGTGTAGTTTTATTCCCCAGAATCATTAGTGTGTGAAGCCATATGGAATGTAGTATCCACTCTCTTTCAGTTTTACTTTTGACACATCAGGGCATAAATAACAGTGGGCTGGTCCTCAAAATGATAAATAAACCTATTCATAAATTTGTTCATTATCACAGTTTTGATTATTATTATACTAGAAGGTGAAAAATAGCAATCATGAAGAATGTAATCCAACATCAGATGTCATTTTTTCACTATCCCATAATAAAAAGTAAGGCAGAGTATAAACTATGTTAGAAAAGCATGCTTTTATAGAAATCTAAAAGGTACACTACAAGTCGAAAGTTTTTGAACAGTGAGATTTTAAATGTTTTTTAAAGAAATCTCTTTGCTTACCAAGCCTGCATTTATTTGATCCAAAGTATAGCAAAAAAAAAGTAACATTTTGAAATAATTTTACTATTTAAAATAACTGGTCTGTTTGAATGTAATTTGTAAAATGTAATCTATTCCTGTAATTTCAAAGCTATTTTTTTAGCATCATTACTTCAGTCACATGATTCTTCATAAATCAATCTAATATGCGTATTTACTGCTCAGAAAACATTTATTATTACTATTATTATTATTATTTTTATCTTGAAAACAACTGAGTAGATTTTTTTCAAGTTTCTTTGATGGAAGTAGAGTAGAAGGTTATGAAGAACAGAATTTATCTGAAATAGAAATCTTTTGTAACATTATAAATGTCTTTATCATCACTTTTGATCAATTTAAAGCATCCTTGCTAAATTAAAGTATTAATTTCTATTGAAAAAAAAATATTGACTCCAAGCTTTTGAATGATATAGTGTATAATGTTACAAAAAGCTTTTATATTTCAGATAAATGCTGATCTTTGGATCCTTCTATTCATCAAAGAATCCTAAAAAACATTTACTCAGCAGTTTTAAATATTGATAATAGTAATAATAAAATGTTTCTTGAGCAGCAAATCAGCATATTAGAATGATTTCTGAAGGATCATGTGACACTGAAGACTGGAGTAATGATGCAAAAAATTTAGATTTGATCACAGGAATAAATTACATTTTAAAATATATTCAAATAGAAAACCGCTATTTTAAATAGTAAAAACATTTCAAACATTTACTGTTTTTGCTGTACGTTGGATCAAATAAATGCAGGCTTGGTGAGCAGAAGAGACGTTTTTAAAAAACATTAAAACTGTTCAAAAACTTTTGGCTGGTAGTGTCTAGTCTCTACTTCACTTATTAAAAGCAGAACATTTGGCCATTTGGTGGTCATGAGGATGTTTTTCATTAAATCATGGTTATACTTGAATGTTGACTTTTCTTTTTTTTTTAACATTAAATGTTAATCATATATCTAAAGATATGTTACCTGTTACCTGAGGTTAAACATATAGGTTTAGAGCAGTTTACTAATTTCAAGCTGTTTTAATCAGGGACCCCTTCTTTGATGGGATGATTCATGAAGATGATGATGATGATGAGGATGACGACAGTGATGGTGGATTTTACCACGATGACTTTTGTAGGCCCCCTCGAGACCCGTTTGATGATGCCTTCAGATTTGGTTTTAGTTTTGGGCCGGGTGGGACGCGTTTCGAGGAACCTCAGCTGTTCGGCCAGATCTTCAGGGACATGGAGGAGATCTTTGCCGGTCTAGGCCGCTTTGATGAGCGCCATGGCTTTGGACACAGAGGTGCATTAGTTTGCTTTGTTCTGCAGTGATTTTTTTAAAATTGAATTTAATTTGTTTAATGTATTTCTTCCAAATTCCATGATTGTTCTTTATCCTAATTTAACCTAGTTTAGGTTACTAACTCCCCCTGCTCTTTTCCTACCCAACAGGTGCTCCATCAATAGAAGCTCCGCCTCCTCAGGAAGGTATAGAGAAAGGCAGGGGTCGGGGAGGAAGTAGTAACCCGATTAGAGATTTCATGTTGAAGTCTCCTGACAGTTCACCCTACACACCAGCTCTCCCTCCCCCCTCTGGGACACCAAAGGACAGGGATTCCTCTTCTCCACAAGATCCCAGCAGCTCCTTTCCTCAGTGGAGACCCTTCTCAAAGGTAAACCAAAAGTGATTCAGTGCTTTTAGAGTCTTTCCATGCTGGGATCTCACCTGATTGTCTTCATTTTATTTTTAGTTTCATGATCTTTGGAAAGATGGCCTATTACGACCAAAGGAGGGAGAGAAAAAAGAGGATGGAGGTAATGCATTTTGCTTTATTTTGTTTCTGATTTAAATGCAAGTACAGACAGTAAAGAGTTCTCAAATAACATTTTTTCACTATTCTGAACAATTCTGCAGACAGTTTTTTTTTTTTGTAAGTGGTGAAAATTAATTTAGCCTCCAAATAAAAGAATCCCGGATCACTGCAGTATGAAATTTCAGCCTTTATGAGAAAAAAATAAAAAAAAGAAAGAAAAGAAAATGCAAAGAAATGTGTGGGTTGTTGTTTTTTATTTTGTCTATGATTTTTGTGCTGACAATTCAGACTGTATATGGCAAGCTGTTTTAACATTTTATCTATGAAACGTACTAGTATTTATTTTAATGCTACTACTACTTATTTTTTTAGATACTAGTATCTTTTCCATTAAGTACTATTACTTATTCCTTAGGTACTAGTTGTTGTTTATTAGATGCTAGTACTAATTCATTAGATACTAGTTGTTATTTATTAAACACTAGTGCTTATTCATTGGATACTAGTACTCATTCTTTAGATACTAGTACCTATTAAATAGACACTTATTCATTAGATACTTGTTGTTATTTATTAGACACTAGTGCTTATTCATTAGATACTAGCACTCATTCTTCAGATTCTACTACCTATTAAATAGACACTGGTACTTATTCTTTATATACTAGTACTTATTAGTTGCATACTACTTCTTATCAGATACTAGTACTCATTCATTAGAAAGTAGTACTTATTCATTAGATACTAGTACTTGTTTCAGTAGTGACTAGTAACTATAATTTTATTACTAGTAACCAGTTTCAAATTTTTGACATTTACTTCTATGAGGATCTGTTACTGAGATTTTTTTGAGAGTTTACTGAGTTTTGACTAGTATGTATTTCAGTTGTGAACTAGTATTACTAGTATCTAATAATAGCTACTAGTACACAAAAACTGTGTACTAGTAGATATTATTAGATACTAGTACTTATTCATTAAATACTAGTACATATTTATTAGATACTCTTACCTATTAAATAGATACTAGTTATTTATTACGTACTAATATCTTTTCCATTAAGTACTAGTACTTATTAGCTATTAGTGCTTATTCTTTAGGTACTAGTACCATTTTACTTATTACTTATTCATTAGATACTAGTTCTTAATTGTCAGATACAAGTACTCATTTCAATAACCGGTAACGATTCTTTTGTTACTAGTAACAAAATTGAACATTTTTGCCATTGACTTCTACTGGGATCTGTCAAATCTGTCAGAAATTTGAAAAATCAGCTATTTTGTTTTGACTAGTACATATTTTAGTTGTTACTAGTACATAATTGTTGGGTACTAGTACTTATTCTTAAGGTACTAGTACTTATTCTTTAGGTACTAGTACTTATTTTTTTAGATACTAGTAGTTATCATTAGAGAGTAGTACTTAATCATTAGATACTAGTACATATTCATTAGTTCTTCATACCTATTACATAGATATTTGTTACATACTAGTACTTATTGAGGAGCTGCTACTATTTATTCAATAGGTACTAGTACAGTTCTTTAGATACTAGTACTTATTTGAAATGTTACTAGTATTTTTTTTCTTTTTATTTAATTTTAATTGTAAAAAATTTTAATTGAACTCTACTGTGCCCACTCAGACTAGTCATAACATAAGATGAGCAAAAAGCAGATCTTACTAATGAGATAAGAATTGTTACTAGTAATTACATAATTACACAATAATTACAAAAGACCCTAGTGTCTAAAGAATTAGTACTAGTACCTAATGAATTACTACTAGTATCTATTAAATGGGTACTAGTAATGAATGCTTACTAGTGATATTTAAAAAGATACTAGTCACTATTGGAATGATTCCTAGTCAGAAATAAATAGATGATATCAATAACAGAATAACTACTACTACTTTATTTGGAGATATCTTTATGTAAACAGATCATTACATAAACATGAGTACCTCTCAACCATCCAATCTGAGTTCACATGGTAATACATTACATTAAGATTAATGTATGTACATAATTCATCCAGACCTTTTGTTTTCTGGTTCCACCCTCAGATCTGGACTCACAGGTGTCTTCAGGTGGTCTGGATCAGATCTTAACTCCAGCGCCTTCACAGCCAAAGATAAGGTCAACTTTCAAGTCTGTCAGTGTAACCAAGGTGGTCAGACCAGATGGAGTGAGTGATCCTGGATAATTTTGTACTATAGTAAAATTGTAGAGCAACACTCAAAATATACCAAACTAACAAGCCTAAAAAGTCTATGGAAAAACTGTTTTTAATTGCAGTAATAGAGATTGTATGTATGTATGTGTAGACGGTAGAAGAAAGACGAACAGTCAGAGATGGTGAAGGTAATGAAGAGACTACAGTTACCATCTCTGGTCCAGGAGGCCGAGATGGGCCGCAAGATCAGTCTGGTCCTCTCATGCCAGGTTAGTGGTTTCTAGACAACTTTTTAACTGTCCCATGCAAAGTATGGTCTTAAAAAGGAACACCAGTTAATAAGACTTGTATGGCTTAATATAAAGTAAATTATGTCTCTTACTAAAAGTTTCTTCCTACCTATTAAGATCTTGATTAGCTGGTTCAGGTGTGATTGATTAAGGTTGGAGCTAAATTCTGTAGGACACCGGCCCTCCAGGACCGATTGTGGTGACCCCTGGGTTAAAGAATCCATGTTGTTTTATACATATTTTGGAGAATGGGAGGTGCCATTATTTCGATGGTGCGAAATAGTTGCACTCAGTGAATACACAACTCGGAAAACAAAATACTAATACGATGAGCACAGCTACTGAAAGGTCTTACAGGTGGAGGTGGATGTAAGCATAGGCTTAAACCAAATGCTGTATCATTGATTGTTTCCCCCACAAGGAGTCTAAACGCCCCCGGATATAGAGTGAAATCCACGCTGAGAAATTCCTTCGGTGACTGTGGCGTCATGACAGGCATCGCTTGTTTACACCCTGCAAGAATGGCATCTAGTGTTTCTTATCTCTGCCACTTGTAAACTCTTCAGTAGCTGTGGTCTATTAACACCTCAAAGGCATCAGGGCTAAAATGGAGAGAATAAAGTTTATATGATTCTTTAGCGTCTTGATGAAAAGTCTATAATATACTTTGGTTAAAAATACTCAATGGTTGTGTAAAACAACACTCTTTTTACCTTGCCAAAATCAGCTCTGCAAAAATTATCTCATTTTGGTCGAGGCTGCTTTAAATGCAAATGAGCTCTGCTCGCCTCGCCCCTCTCTTCTCTCTGTGGAGAGACGAGTCTGTTTACTTTAGCCGCATTTAGCTGCGTTTAGCCGGTAAACTTGCTAACTAGCACATTATTAGGAAAGGCGACTGCAAAGATTAATAAAAAAAAAAACCTTATACTCACTTCTGCTGTAAGTAAAGCTGGATCACGAATGATTCGCGCGAACATAGACGGATATATGTAGATCGGGAGACGCATTCCATTCACAAACAAACGTAATCTACTGCATCTTCAGTGGCTCAGATGTCGGGGGTAAATGACGACCACTATGTTCATTATTACATCCAGCAACACAACACCTCAGTCGCTCAATCGGAGATATTCTTGTCTAACTTACATCCCTGCTTCGGCATCGAAACAAGAAGAGTTACTGGACTGTTACAGCTGATCTGAGGCAAAACGCTCATGTCAATCAATTGTCGTGAGAGAGGCCTCTGTGGGTGTGATGCCACAACGACAGGCATCTGAGAACGACTCGATTTGAAAAAGGGAATATTATTTTTACAGATGAATTAAAAACCACTGCATGGATTTTTATCATTATAGGGTAGATTTGTACATACACTGCCAACACACATTAATGTTCAAACAACATGTAAAAGGGAACTTAGCATCCAATGACCCCTTTAAAATATCAAATATCAAATGTTTTTCAAATATTCCTTAAGCTTCTGCAATGCTTTGCTCTTGCTTTTGCTGTATAATCATTCAGAAATGTATTTTCTGCTCCTTTCAGGAGGTTTGAGCCCCTCTAATGACATGCAGGATGATTTCTCAGTGTTTTCTAAGTTCTTCAGAGGGTTTCGAGGCTGAAGAAGCTCTGGACACAAACAAAAGGACAATCTCTTTTCATCCTTTCTCGCAAACCCACAAACGGCAAGCTACAATAATTATTGGTTGATTTTACATTGTTCAGTGTGAGTGTGGAGGTCCAGTCTTGATTATATGATTAAAGAACAATTATTTGCTGCCGCAAAATGACCCTAATAACGCAGCCTACTCTTTTTCTTTTCAATGAAATGTTATTAGGAATAGTTCAAGAATTATATATTGGGTTAGTTGTTGATACTGCAATGCTCTTGAAAAGGACTGACTGCCACAATTTTAGTTTGTTGGTAAAGAACAGCAGATTGGATTCACAGATGAGTTTAATATATTTGTAAATTGTATTTTCAGTAGTGTTATCACTGTGTAAAATAAAGAAAAAAATAAGATCAGCCTTGTTTTTCTTTTGTTTTCATTTGTTGTGTTGAGTAACATTGTGTATACAAGACGGGATGCTTTGTAGTTTCATTTTTATGATCTCCTGTGTGTAAAATACTGCTAATAGTTTAAGAAAACAGTTAAAACAGTTTAAAATTGAACACATTTCTTCAGCTTTATATTTTTACGGTGTGTCAAAATCATTAACATAAAATGCTTTTCTTATAAAATACGAACAAAGCCAAGTATAACTAGTCTGGATTTGTGTAGTTTTGTGATGAGCTTTAAGCTCTTTATATTATTGCTGGGATGTCCAAGAAAGGGGACACTGAAATTTTTTCCTCTTATGAAGATCCTGGGACATTTTATCTTCCTGGTAAGTCCAAAACTCAATAAACCTCTTTAATGTTTATTCATTTTGTTATAATTCTAACCTTTATTTGTCTTTAATGCTTTACTGTCTCTACTGGTTCTTCTCAAGCAGTATCTGTTTAGCTGAGTCTCAAAGTTGTTCAGCTCTTCAGATTCCATGAATGTGTTCTCGCAAGGTATGTTTAGCAACACAAAGTGTTTCATTTTGACTCTGTCAGTCTTGTCTCACAACAGGCTGACCCAGTTCTGCCACATCTGGAGACTTACCCGGCATATGATTTTCTGTCTGTTCTTGTTGACTGATAGTCTGAAGCATTTAGAGCAATGCTGACAAGCTTGGTAAACAATAGTTTGTTTGTTTTTTTTCTAAAAGTGAATTAACAGTGAAAACAAAACAATTTTACATTCACCATTTTGTAGTTCCCTATAAAATATTACCACATACAGGAACATCAAGGTCAGAGATGGTACACTGCTGATTATATTGCATATCATGACCATAACTGTGGTCAGCATTGGTTACTAAATCTTTGTCTAGTGACATCAGCTTTATGGAGATGACTTTATACTCAGTTATCATATGATTATCTTCCAAGTAGACAGATGCTAAAACACAAGGTCTACAGATATTAGATTTCCTTAAAAACTGGCTTGACTTTTCTAAGCCCTTTCAATCCAAATGTGTAACCAATCATTTATAAAGTGTCTAAATTATTGTTTCAGGCTGCTGTTTGTCATGAGTCATGACATACTTTTTAATCCATCGTTGAGACTTATGTAACTATAATGAGAACAGCCGTATAGACACATGAACTCTTCTGGAAGCAATCTTGGACCTCAGGATCAAACATTTACTCATCATATGTCAACTACTGTAGTTTTGCTTAATTACCCAGAAAACTAGATCAATAGGAAAAACACTGGGGAAATGGGGCCTGAGAGAAAATTCACCATTAGATTTGCATGAGAGATGTAAGTTTGTGCATGTGCTGATCAATGTTAGTTACGAGACAACGTAAACATTTTTTCTTTCTTAACAACTGGTTAATAGATAAATAGATCAGCTAAAATCTTATTTTATTTTACTCTGACGACACACACATTTGAAAACGCTGAAGGTATTTTGTATGAATTAGGTGATTTAAGCTTTTATTTTAAAATGAATATTCGAAGATTTGTGCATAAATCAGGTTTTTATCAGCAGTAACGTTACATCACAGATAAAAGTTAACGATAAACTCCTCATCGTTTTATTACACAAAGGGGCAATGTACTACAGATAATTGTCATTCCTTCACAAGACACATAAAACACTTCAACTACAACAGATCTGAGTTTACCAATGGGGTGCGGTAATTAGCTAAACAGTTTTTTTTTTTTTAGAAGTCCATGCATTCTGACTAGGGCTTTATATTGCAGACCTTCTCCATGGAACGCTGAGAATCATCTGGAGCCCCTTTTCTTCCAGTGTAAACGAACAAAAAAACACGCAGAGGGCATAAATGATGGATCGTCTGCTGAAGAGATGCCGAATCAAGAGCAAGCTGTTAAGGGAATGTCTGGCGGAATTTTTCGGAGTCTATATTTTGATAGTAAGTCAGTCTTCATAACTGTATTGTATATGGAAATGTGTGCCATTAACTGAGGTTTCAGAATGAGGCCTCGTCTCCTACCTGTATATTTGCAAGATTTATATAATTAAGCGATTTTATGAGATGCCTATCTTTTTATGTATATTTACATGCTTAGAAAAATGACAGTGGTACAGCACTTATAAAAACATATATAGCGTTTTTTGTAATGTTCAATATGCTCCATTATCTTTATTGAGTCAAAATACACTGCCTTCTGCCTATTAAATATTTTCAGTTGCAAATGCCCTGGTGAAAAAAACAGCATATTCTGGTAGGTATGTTCTGATGCTGGTTTAAGCTGGTCCTTTGCTGGTTTATGCTGGTCCTTGACCAGCAACAAGACCAACTTAACCAGCTAAACCAGCTTAAACCAGCATCAAAACATACCTACCAGCATATGCTGTTTTTTTTCACCAGGGTGTGCAAAGAATTCCAACAATATACTGGAGATTAAATCTGATTGACAAGAATTACCTAATAAACTTTTGGTATTGAACATTACCAAAAAGTAAACTTTAATTATAGACCTTGTGTCTGTATGAACATTCAAACTAGATTAAATATTTCTTTGTATTATTGTATCTCTTTCCACTTCAGCTTTTTGGGTGCGGATCAGTTGCCCAGGTGACGACCTCTCAGAACACTAAGGGTGAATACCTGTCAATCAACCTTGGGTTTGCATTGGGCACCACATTTGGGATTTATGTGGCAAAAGGGGTATCAGGTATAAAATCTCCAGAGCAGCTGTGTATTTTTAGACAACAGTCACTTTATATACATGGATATGAATATATTTCTGATCTTTTTAAGGAGCTCATCTGAATCCAGCTGTTTCCCTCACCCTGTGTGTTCTGGGCAGGTTTTCCTGGACTCGTCTTCCTTTCTATGTGTGCTCACAGATCTTTGGTGCATTTCTGGCCGCAGCAACTGTTGCTCTTCAGTACTACGGTGGGTGATTCTCCGTGTACCTGATCTATCTTGCGTGTCATCTACACTACCAGTCAAAAGTCTGAAAAATATTTCAGATTCTCTTTTGCTCAGGCTGTAATATTGTAAAATATTATTACAATTTTTAAATATCAGTTTTGTATATTTTAAAATAGAATTTATTCCTGTGATGAAAATCTAATATATTCTTCCAGTGCTCAGTCTCCAGTCGTTTTCCTTCTGATCCTTTAGAAATTATTCTGATATGCTGATATTTTTTATTATTATCAATGTTGAAAACACACTAAATTCATGAAAAAAAGTAACAGTAAATACATTTGTAATATTACAAAGATTTATATTTCAAATAAATGCTGTTCTTTTGATGTATGCATCCTGAATAAATGGATCATGGTTTACACAAAAATAACAAAACTAGTTATCATAACCAGTAAGAAATAGCTCTTTTCACCCAAAAATGAAATTTAGCTCATGATTTACTCATACTCAAGCCATCCTGGGTGTATATGATTTTTTTCTTTCAGACAAATACAATCAGAGTTATATTACAAATGTCTTGGCTCTTCCAAGCTTTATAATGGTAGTGAATGGCTGTTGAGATTTTGAAGTCCAATAAAGTGAATCTATCCATCCTAAAAAGTACTCCACATGGCTCCGGGAGGTTAATAAAGGCACTTTATTAACTAGAACTTGGAATCTCTATGCTCTGTGTTGGTGCTGATAGCATAGTGGTTAGCGCATCGACATGTAGTGCAACTGCACCTCTGGCGAACCAAGTTTGAGTCCCAACTCGTTGTCCTTTGCCAATCCCATTCCCAACTCTCCACCCCATACATTCCTGTCAATCTCTACTGTCCTGTCAGTTAAAAACCTGAAAAAAAAAAAAAACCAAAAAATCTTTAGGCTCTGCTAAATATCGTACACACGTTCACAAGAGAGTGTCAAAACAAGGATTTGGATATAAGCCAAGAAAAGACTGGTTTTCCTTTGCTGTAAACAAAAGTTGGTTCTCGTGAGACTAAAATATTCTCATATTCGGAGCTTACACTACTCCTACGTCATTTGCTGGAACGCCACTTTCTTGTGAGACGTCAGTTAGCGGAAGCTAGACATTACCGTATATGAAGTTTTAAATATGGACATTTTTCTTACAAAAATACATTGATTTACTTCAAAAGGACTTATTAACCCCCCGGAGCCATGTGGAGTAATTTTTATGATGGATGGATGCACTTTATTGGACTTCAAAATCTCAGCAGCCATTCATTGCCATTAATAAGCTTGGAAAAGCCAGGATATTTTTTTTTTACTATAACTCTGATTGTATTTGTCTGAAACAAGCAAGTCATATACACCTAGGATGGCTTGAGGGTGAGTAAATCATGGGCTAATTTTCATTTTTGGGTGAACTATCCTTTTAAGGTAATTGCATGGTTACCACTTTTTACAGCTGAGTAATGGCTGCTGAATATTCAGCTTTGCCATCCCATGGATAAATTACATTTTAAAGTATATTACAACAGAACACAGTTCTTTTAAATTGTAATATTATTTTACAATATTACAGTTTATACTGTAATTTTGCTCACATTACCATTGGTGAGCATAAGAGACTTCAAAAACTGTGGTTATTTCAAACTTTTGACTGGTAATGTATATATAAAAATACACAAGCACATCCAAAGACACTTTTCTATTCATACGTGTTTGTTCACAGATGCCATAATGGTTTTCACTGGAGGGAATCTGACAGTTAGTGGTGCCACCGGCACAGCTGGTATCTTCTCAACATATCCAGCAGACTACCTGAGTCTATGGGGAGGAGTGGTTGACCAGGTCAGCACATTAGTATTATCATAATATAATCATTCAGTCATTCAACCGATACATGCATTCTTCTCTGGCTTAATTCTTTTGGAATAATTTTTATTGGCTGACAATAACTGACAGTATCGTATGTAAAATGTAAGTTACTCAGTATTAGCAAATTTAGCATAAAAGCAGTAGGCCATTAGACCTATCAAATCAGAACATAACATAATTGGTTTTTAATATACAAGGCTGACTCCAGCTCCATTTTTGCCAGCTGTTTCTTTGCTGAACTATCCGTTCCACCTTAAGAATGTTGGGGTTTTTCCCCTCAGTGCTATTGGCTGTATTTTTTTTTAAAGGAACAGTTGCACCAAAAATTACATGCTAAGATCTTGTATGTTTCAATAAATGGAGCATGTGACAAATTTGACCAGAGGAACCATAGAAAAGGAAAACATTATGTTTGCAACTGAGATGTAATGTTTTGTAATTATATAATTACATTATGTTTTGTAATATAGTTGCCATGATCATATCAACATTAACACATTAGAGCTTTCCACAATACAAGATTTCATGAGACAATGAATTCGGATACACTCAGTACACTCTTTCAAAGTCATATAATGGTAACAAAGCTTTAAAAAGAACGACATTTGAAAAAGAAGCATTTTGTTACTTAATAGTTTGATCTGAAGAGAACTGTGTAGACAGTCGCAGTATTAACTAAAGCTTGTCCTGCAGATAATTGGCACAGCTGCTCTGCTAGTGTGTGTTCTTGCATTGGGAGACCCTCATAACACACCAGCTCCTCCCGGCCTGGAGCCTGTCCTGGTAGGAGCAGCTGTCCTATTGATCGGCATCTCCATGGGATCTAACAGCGGATATGCCATCAACCCAGCTCGAGACTTCGGCCCGAGACTCTTCTCTTACATTGCAGGCTGGGGAGATGAAGTGTTCAGGTGAGTCTAACATAGGCTACACACAAGATTAAGACCAAAGACTTAATATGCACTTACAGGTGACATATTATGCCCCTTTTTTACAAAAATGTCTCCAGTGTCCCCAGAATGTGTCTGTCATGTTTCAGCTAAAAATACCCCGCAGATCCTTTATTATATAATTTTAAAAATGCCCGTTTTGAGTGGAAGCAGAAACACGCTGTTTTCATGCATGTCTCTTTAAATGCAAATGAGCTGCTGCTCCCCGCCCCCTTTTTTACACATCTGAAGCACGCGCACAGAAAGCAGCTGTCACACAGCATGTGAGTACTAAACTAAGTTCTCTTTCGTGTCTTAGAAGAGGAGAAGAGGAAGAAGGGTCTTATCTAGCGAAACAGTCGGTTATTTTCTAAAATCGTTTAGACCCCATTGAATCTGCACTGAAACTGCATTTTGGAAGTTTAAACTCATGAACACCATAGAAGTTCACTATATGGAGAGAAATCCATAAATCCATTTTTTCCTCAAAAAACATAATTCCGTTACGACTGAAGAAAGAAAGACATGAACTTCTTGGATGACAAGGGGGTGGGTAAATAATCTGTAAATTTTTGTTCTGGAAGTGAACTTCTTTGATGCTTAATTGCCAGATCAGCACAAAAAATGATTGGACACTAACATGAGAGTTGTGTGTCAGGGCTGGTCATGGATGGTGGTGGGTACCTGTGGGTGTAACGTGTGTGGGTGCTGTCCTGGGCTCAGTACTATATGAGCTGCTGATTGGAGTTCATCACCCAGACTCAGAGCCGGAGGATGCTGAATGCACGACAGCAGAGCTCCAGCAAACTGTGGAGCTGGATGGTATACAGCCAAAGTCTGACAACATTAAATAAAACGGCATGGACGAGATCTTTTCTACAACCTCAACAGCCACCAGCTGAAGTGAAAATAATGTGCCAAACTTGGTTTGTTAATATTTCTGTTAAATGCCTATGGATTATTGTGTTTGTGTTTTATCAAATGTATCATCACTAAACCTTGAAACGTCTCTGACGTCTTAAAATAAATTTCAATTTAAAATAATATTGCAATAATTGCAAAATATTGCATAAATATGGTATTTATAGTTGTTTTGTTAGCTTTTTTGTTAACAAAATGAATTGCTTCAATGTATTTCAACATGTTTTGTTGAAAAGAACAATTGTATTTTTATAAAAACTAACTTCAACAAACATGAATAAATCCAGAAAAAATATATTGTTCAATTATGGCACTGAAAAATGCAATCTTGTTCAAATTTGTACCCGTCGTCACTTTTTTTTTTTTTTAATAAGAATGATTTTTGATATTAAAGACATTTTTCTAAGGTTGGTGGTCCCAGCATGCACTGGGAGGAGTCATTAATTACACCATGTTTTGTACCGTACCAGTTTACTGTTTTATTTAGAAAGAAGGGCAAGAGAACTGACACAGATGTACGGCAGTGAAACAGGCAGGTCATCACAGAATAAGATGGCTGTCTATAGACCGTCTATGTATGGGACATATACATATATTACTGGAGGGATAGAAAGTCACACTCACACAGATGATTCACACGATCACAATATTATTTTTAAGAAATGTGGTTTTCGACAAGCACAGAACTTTCCGATAGAAAAGACTCTTATCAAAGAAAAAAAGAGACACAAACGACATTCATATTTGTACATAATTCATCATAAAACGCACAAGCAATCCTTCAAACTCCAATTTCCGACGAACTCGTAAAAATTACACCAGGCTCTGAATGCAAACTTTCACTAGTAGTATTTCAATATCGACTTTCAGCTAAGGAGAAATAAAATTACTATAACTGAACTTATTCACATTTCCAAATGCAACAACCATATTAAACTGATGTACTGCATTTATACACATATAAAATGTGCTCAAGTGTATCTGTGACCAAAATGTATCCGTGTTTGCTTATATTGACCTTTTTTGACTATTTAAACTTTACAATCCGTCTTTGACCTTATATACGTCTGCTGTATATCTGCTTGCACAAATCAAACTTTTTCCACCTCACTTAAAGTCAATGATTATCAAAAGACTGATGAATGCTTTAATATAAATAAATATCAGTACTACAATGTCTGTACAATATCGTTACATTTAAAAGTCAGTGTTTCCTTTATTTTTTTTTTAAAAAACCCTTCACTAGCACCCTTTTTGCTGTAATGCTTTTTATGGATTGACACAAAAAAATGACAGTCGCCAAACCGCTCGATGTAAAGTAGTTTTCGAGCAGATGCAATTTGACCTTGTGTTCATTTAAAAGGCTGAGGATGTTACAAACAGGGAGGAAAGGGAAAGGGGGAAATAACTTTAATATCTTTGTATTTCGGAAGACAGATCACGTTACAATCATAACGACAGCTGAAATTTTCCAAATTATATGTATTATTCAAACTCGTATTGGATGGTCCAAAGCCGTGTCCTATTCACCAATGGCTTTTCCTCGTCCCGCCTCACTCGTTCTACAAGGGCTTGTCGGTCCTGTGCGCCGTGATGAAGGCCATGCCATGCGTGCGGAAGTGCGTGTTAAGGTCTGAGGCCTTGTCAAAGCGCCGGCCGCACACCCTGCAGCTGGCCCCTCCCTCCCCCTCCTCACCCGCTTTAGGTGAGGACGGCGAGCCGTCCTGTGGCGACGCGCCTGGTGATGTGTTTCCGCCACGATTGTCATGCTGACCTTGGCGTAAACGGTGCGTGATGAATTTGTGTCGGCTGAGAGAGCCGGCTGATGCAAAACAGGCGCCGCATTGGAGGCACTGCTGCGGCGCGTTCTCCGGATCACAGTGGACGGGAATGTGCCGCTGGAACTCTTCCCAATCCTGTGTGGTAAAGCCGCAGGGCGTGCAGCGGAACGTGCCGTCGTCTTCCTCCTGGTCGAGCGGCCGGTTCTCAGACGCTCGAGTTCTTTTAGCCGGACCCGAGGCGTCCTCTCCTGCGACGTCGTCGGTATCACCGCCGCCACTTACTGGTGGAGCTCCGCCTTCGTTGTCGAGCTCAGACGAGCTGCCCGCCCCGTCACCCGGAAGCGAACGCTTTCTGGTGTTTGGAGCATTCTGGGAGAGGAAATTAACATTAATGTGTGGATGATCAAATATCTCTGAACTCTAAAAAGGTGGAGTGTTTAAACTGACCGGTCTGTCTGTTGTTGGTCGAGGTCTGATGCCATGTCTGACCCGAATGTGCTTCTCCAAAATCAGACGACTACTGAACGTACGCTTGCCCTCTGAGCAGTGCCTGAGGAGAGAAATGTGCAGAATTAGAATGGCACACTAAACAAATAAAGAATCCTTTTAAGGAAAAAAAAAAAAAGAAAGATTCAAGTAATTTTACGTGGTTGATGAATGTTTGAGCCTTATGTCTCACTTGGGACAAAGAGGATAAATGAATGTTTGACTCACGGGCAGCGGAAGACTCTCTTGACGCCCTCGTGTATTATTCGAACATGTCGACGAAGGCTGTTGGCTGAACTGAACGAACGTTCACATAGTCTACAGGGGAACTTCTTCATTAACTAGAGGAAAACACAAAAAAGAGGCATATCACAAATTTAAAAAAATTTAATTTCATTTAAACAAAAAAAAAAAAAAAATCACTTCATGGTTTAGATATTGTCACTCATGGCATATTGGAACCCTTTTGGAACGATACATAATTACTAACACGTATGTACTCATGCGTACAAATGCATAAATTAATTAAAATTAAATTCAATTAAATCTGACTTAAGACTTAAATCTGTCACTGGCGTATATTTGTAGCAATAGCCAAAAATACATTGTATGGGTCAAAATTATTAGTTTTTCTTTTATGCCAAAAAATCATTAGGAAATTAAGTAAGGATCCATGAAGATATTTTATAAAATTCCTACTGTAAATATATCAAAACATAATTTTTGATGAGTAATATGCATCACTAAGAACTTCATTTGGACAACTTTAAAGGCTGTTTTTTAATATTGCGATTTTTTTGCTCCCTCAGATTCCAGATATTGAAACAATTATATCTCTGCCAAATATTGTTCTATCCTAACATATTATATATTCAGCTTTCTGATGATGTATAAATCTCAATTTCAAAAAATTTACACTTATGACTGGTTTTGAGGTCCATATATATATATATATATATATATATATATATATATATAATATATGTGTGTGTATATATATTTATATATAGATCAAAAGTGACAGTAAAAGCATTGCAAAATAGTTCTATTTTGAATAAATGCTCTTCTTTTGAACTTTCTATAAATGTAAAAATAATTTTCTAAACTCTAATAATATTTCACAGTATTATCATTTTAACAGTATTTTTGATTAAATACATGCAGCCTTGGTTAGCATAAGAGACATTCCATCTATCCTCCACATCCTACCTTTTTTTTTTTTTTAGTAATTAAAATTAATATATTTAAAAATTATTTGGGGGGGGGGGTTGGGAAAAGTGACATTCAGAATTTTCTTAGTAAATTTCCATGGAATAACATTTTAAAAATCAACACAAAACTGCCCCACACAAGGCTACATTGCCATTTAACGTTTTTAAAGAAGTCTTTTCTGCTCATTAAGGCTGCGTTCGTTTGATTAAAAATACAAAAAAAAAAAAAACAGTAATATTGTGAAATATTATTGCGATTTAAAATACTGGTTTTCTATTTTAATATACTTTTTTTTATAGAAATACAAAAAAATATAGAATTCTGGTGATGCAAAGCTGAATTTTCAGCATCATTTTTCCAGTCTTCCGTGTCTCATGATCCTTCAGAAATCATTCTAATATGCTGATTTATTTTCAATGTTGGAAACAGTTGTGGTGCTTAATTTTTAATTTTTTTTTTAAATCTGTGATACGTTTTTCACGATACTTCAATGAATAAAACATTAAAAAAAAAAAAACAGCATTTATTTAAAATAGAAATCTTCTGTAACAATATACACTACCATTCAAAGTTTGTGGTCAGTACATTTTTTCTTTCTTTAAAATAAAATTATTACTTTTATTCAGCTAGGATGTGTTAAATTGATAAAAAGTGAATATGAAGGCTTACGCTGTTAGAAAAGATTTCTCATTTGAATACTTGCTGTTCTTTTGAACTTCCACTGAATGATTTCTGAAGGATCGTGTGACACTGAAGACTGGAGTGAGGGCTGATGGAAATACAGATTTGCATGACAGAAAAAAATTCTATTTTGAAGTTTATTAAAATACAAAACTGTTATTTTAAATTGGAATAATATTACATAACTTATTTTTTCCCCCTATTTTTGATCAAATAAAAGCAACTTTTATGACCATAAGAGACTTCTTTAAAAAAAAAAAAAAAAAAAAACATTAAAAATCGTACTGATCCCAAACTTCTGAATGGCAGCGTATGTGTGTATTTATATATATGTATACCAATAAAATTAAAAGAAAATGGCAGAATTTGACTACATCTAAAATATGTCTGTGCTTGTGTTTTTTTGTCATTTCTTTGTGTTTTTGAGAGTACCAACCATGCCGTGTTCGTTCTTCATGTGATCGATGTACTCCTCTCTCTCAGCGTAGCGTTTCTTGCACTCCTTGCACCTCCATTCCATACTCCCGCTTTCTGGAGAGCTCGCCTGATCTTCCTCCTCATTCTCCTCCTCTTCTCCCTCCTCTCTCTCTTCCCCTTCATGCTCCCCCTCCTCCTCTTCACCCTCCTCGTCCTCCTCTCCCTGTCCCTGGCTCAACTCATCTGAATTGTTTTCAGTGGGTTTGGGTTTAGAGGTGGAGTTACTGGCAGGAACTGCGACCGGAGATGAGGTGGTGGGCGGAGTCTCTGGTTTGACGGACAGGCCTCTATGAGCAGTCTAATGGGAAATATTACAAGACAGCTCTGGTTAAAAGCATGAACTTGACTGACAGAAAAATATGACAAGTCACACTGAGGTGGCTGTTGTACTTGGCATGAGCTTTAGACAAGGTGATACACAGAAATCACTTTGTAAAGGCCAAACCAAGAGTTTTACTGTATGCCTTTGCTGACACCACATTCTTTAGAGGGAATGAAAAGAATGGGTAACACGAAAGGCAAAATAACAGTTAATTAATTTAGGTATTTACCTTGATGTGTTCCATCATGGAACCTTTCTGGGCATAAAGTTTAGTGCAGTCTGGACATTTGAACACATGCACCTTCTGTTTGGCAAGGTGAGTGTCAAAATGCATGTAGAGCAAAGGTTTTTGGGTAAAAACTGTGTCACACATGACACACTTGTAGATCATCCTGTAGAAATAATATAAGAATATTCAGAGTTAAAGAATGTATTTTAACCACAAAAACCTCTGTCTGATGGGTCAACCTACTTAGCCTGTGCAGCTGTGAGAGCAGGATGCTGGGATGTGATGTGCCCCTGGGCGCTCTGGGCAGATTTGAAGGCCATCGGGCAATTGGGGCACTTATGAAACACCTCACAGTGAGCTGTTTGAATGTGGGACTTGATAGAGTTCAAACCTCCGAACACAACCTGACAGCTGGAGCACCTGGAATAAAGGAAGTAGGTTTGAGCAAGTGTAAGTAGGCAGTTTCTTTTACTCAAAGCAAGGAAACTGTCTGCAATATCACAAAACACTGCTAGGAATTTGAAGGCCAGGAACCTGTAGCCAATGCGCCTGGCAAAGTGCAGGCAGGATTCTTCCAGATGAGTTTGAAACGTGGCCTGGCGGGCAGTGCCACCACACTCTGGACACACATGGGGTGCGCGGTGCTTATGGATCCGCTGATGGGCTGAAACACTGCACCAGTTAGGCAGCATCATGGGGGGAGAGCAAAGCATACAAGTCTGAAAGAGAAAGACAGGAGGGACAACATTAAGGAATTAGTAAATAAAGCAGTTTAAGCTTACACATTACAGATGCTGGGCATTATTTGTAAAACACTAGCAATATGAATGTGTAAATTGTTCGTAAAAACATGACATTAATTTTTTTTCCATAAAAACAACATTCATTGAAAAAATGTGCTTTGTCTCGTGCAACAATTTACAAAGTACATTTTACAAAATTTTTGCATTGATTATTGTGAATTCTGTTATATCTTAACTGAAACATAAAACATAAGGTTGTGTTGTAATTGCTAAATTGCCTTGTGATGGTGATGGAACCATCACTCAAATTATGGTTGCACCATAAAATATTCTAACAACTGTGCATGCATGAATCTTTCATTGAGTCACCTAATTTTTAATATTTTCTAGCAATTATTGAAAATTAAAATGTCAATTATTTGGAGAAAACTAAATAATATAAATAAGTAAAAAAAATTAATATAATATTTTAAAAAAAAAAACATACACGCACTACCAGTCAAGTTTTTGAACAGTAAGATTTTAAAAGTCTTTTCAGCTCACCAAGCCTGCATTTATTTGATTTGAAGTACAGCAGAAACCGTTCAATTTTAAAATATTGTTACCATTTAAACAGTTTTCTATTTTAATATATTTTAAAATGCAATTTATTCCTGTGATTTCAAAGCTGAATTTTTAGCATCATTACTCCTTTCACATGATCCTTCAGAAATCATTCTAATATTCTGATTTGCTAGTCAAAAAAACATTTATTATTATTA
Organism: Labeo catla; assembly: GCA_012976165.1. Classification (NCBI taxonomy): domain Eukaryota; kingdom Metazoa; phylum Chordata; class Actinopteri; order Cypriniformes; family Cyprinidae; genus Labeo; species Labeo catla. Next base: position 81,278 of record VONZ01001393.1, on the reverse strand, counting down.
TGTTGAAAACATTTGAGTAGAATATTTTTCAGATTTCTATGAAGAATAATAAGTTCAGAAGAACAGGATTTATCTGAAATAGAAATCTTCTGTAATATTAAAAATGATCATTTTTGATCAATTTAAAGCATCCTTGCTGAATAAAAGTATTAATTTCTATAACTTCTATAATTTCTTTTCCAAAAAAAAAAAAGGATTTATCAGATGGATTTAGAGGCTTTTGCATCTGAACTCTACACACACACACACATACATACATATGAACATATACATATACATATACACATATACACACTGACTCCAAGCTTTTGAATGGTATAGTGTATAATGTTACAAACAGTTTTTTTTTTACAGATAAATGCTGATCGTTGGATCTTTCTATTCAAAGAATCCTGAAAAAATGTACTCAACTTTTTAAATATTGATGATAATCATGTGACACTGAAGACTGAAGTAATGATGCTGAAAATGTAACTTTGATAACAGGAATAAATTACTTTTAAAATAAATGAAAATAGAAAACTGTATTACTGTATTTTGCTGTACTTTGAATCAAATAAATGCAGGCTTGGTGAGCAGAAAACACTTCTTTAAAAACATTACAAATCTTACTGTCTAAAAACTTTTGTCTGCATATATATCCACACAAACACAGTGTCAATTATTCGGAGAAAAGTAAAAAAATAAATAACTAAATAATTGTTGTCGGAATTGCCACCAGGAAAAAAAACAACAAAAAAAACCAACAAAAAAAAAATCACTATATTTTTCCCCCCCAAAAATGTGCAACTTACCGAATTAGGAGTAGCTCTGATTTGCTGGAAATGGGTCACTAATTCTGCCTTGTTTGAAAACTGGGCTTGACATTCAGGACACTTGAAGTTATGATATTGCAGGGCTTCGCCTTTCTTGCAGGGCAGCGGCATCAGGGCCTGAGGACTCTGGGGTCCACGGCGAGCAGGACTGGGCTGGGTTGAAGCTGTGCCTGGAGAGGGAGAGTCCTTCAGTGGACTGGAAGTAGACGGTACGGGAGTCATCCCTGTCGAGGTGGTGGAGGATGACAGAGGTGGAGAGGAAAGTGACGGAGAGAGCATACCTAGAGGAGCAAGAACATTTACAAGGGTAATTCACCACTCGCAAGACACACTGTCTATGAAGAAAAAAAGACAAAAATTGAAGTGCTTCTTGACTAAAGAAAACAGAAAAGGAGCTGTGGGGTTCTCTTTTGACAAAAACTTAATCACCCACAATGCAATTTTGATTTTGTCACCATACATCTATATTGATCCAACTGTCTGTGGGTGGGAATGCAAAAATTTGAAAGCTTGCTCTGTAGTTTTAACAAAAGTACCAGGCTTTTGACAGCTCCAGGGCTTTTGTGGAAACTACAGATTGAACTTTTTCATTCAACAGCAGTGTGATGCCAAAAGCAAAATTGCATTATGGGTGTTTTTGGCAACAGCTCTTCCTCAGTATTGTTATGTAGCACCAATTTCTTTCTTTTAAATAAACTGGAATAACAGTGTGCAGATAACACTAAGAAAGAGTACACATTTTACATTTACATATACTGTAAAAATACAAATCTATTTGAAAATCTGTAAACATTTTAAAATATTAAGCCAAAACAATCCTGCTCAAATTGAGTAAAACTTAAAACTTACCAATGGGAGTAGTGTCTTGCTGGCCGATCATCTGCTCCACTGTAACTGGTCTCATAACCAAATGTGAGCACTGCATGACGAGGCCTCGTTCCTTGTGTTCCCGAGCATGTAACAGCAGGCTGCATTTGTTGAAGAAAGCCAATCGCTTTGCACAATGATTACATGTCACTTCTATTCTCAAAGAGCGCCGGTCGTAGTGTCGCGCCAGGCTGCGCTCTAAAGCAAAAGCATCTCCACACTCCAAGCAGCGGTAGCCGGTAGTAGGCATAGGAAGACCCCATTCAGGGGGTGGTGGGGTTGAGAGATCTGGACGGTAGCTGGGCAGCAGGTTCTTGCTGTTCAGGATCTTGTTGAAAGCCTCAACGAGGCTAGACTGGCTACGAGAAATAACAGCACCGGTGCTGTTGACGATAGATGCCGGTTTACAAGGCATGGTACCTCCATTGGCGGTTTTACCAACTGTAGGTCGCACGCTTATCCCGCCGACGGCTGGCGCGACTGGTAAAGTGGTGGCTTTTGTGATGCTCACCGCTGTGGCGGACACTTTCGTTTTATCAGATTGCATGGCCAGTTTGTTTTGGACCTTGCTGGCTGCGGCTAGCATGGCACTACTAGCTTCAAGAGTGGATACTGGTATGGTTGAGCATTTCACCACTTGACCGTCATTTTTTTTGCCGCCTTTCGCAGGACCTGTTCGACCTCCTGTTTGGCCTTTACTTGCATCTTTGTCTGCATTGTTAGCGGCTCCTTTACCTGCTACTCGGGTAACTGTGCGTGTGATACCTCCTGTAGATGTCTTAATGGTCTTAATACGGACTTTAAGAGGTCTGGAGGGAGCATTCCCGCCAGATACAGCTTTGCCACCACTGCTTTGTGATTCAGCATCTGCTGGAAGGGATTGTGCAGTATCTACCTCCATTTTCTCTCCATCCCTTTTCCCACCATCTGCATTAACTGCATCTTGTCCATTCTCCGCCGATCCTTTGTCTACCTCCATCTCCTCTTCTTCCTCCTTAGGTTCTCGAAGTGCAGCGGATGGTGATGAAGAAGCAGCCCCTGGGCTGCATGATCTTTTGGTAACTGCAGATGTTGGCATGGAGGACTTGGGCATTTCAGGTTCGGGGCTCTCTGGCGAGTCTCGCTCTTCAATCACATGCTCTGGGTTTCGCTCTTCTTGAGGTAAACTCTTTCCGGTTCCTGTTTGGACTGGTGCGGAAAGCCAGTTCTGCTGAGCTCGAGGTGAAGCAGGTGATGCCAAGGGAATGTCACCTGGTTTGGGGTAAGCGCTTGGCGATATGGACGCCGAAGGAGGGAGAGAAGGAGATTGTGAATTTTCTGGAGGCGATCTCAGCCGACGTGATAGTTTAGGAGGTGTGGGAGAGTCCGGGCTCTCATGGATGACCAGAGATCCTCCGGAATCGGGATCTGAATCCTCCTCATCTGAATCAACACGTCTCAAAGCCGACGAACTAAGACGTGGCGAGCCGTTAAACGGCTCCGTTAGAGATGTTGCAAGCGGAGACGATGCCACGGCCCCAGAAACACGAGAACCAACCGATGGAGAAGACGATGATGGTGAAGAAGACGAAGCTGTGGAAGGAGTGGAAAGAAGTGGTTTAGGTGGGGGAAAGAAAGGAGATGCTGCCCCACTTGTCCCGCTAGGAACTGCAGGGGCTTTCGCCTTGTCCCCACCCTCTAGGTTCATCTCCTGCTGCATGTGTTGCTGTTGCAGAAGCTGCATTTTCCGAGCCCTTCCGACAGAGTCTCCAGCTCCTTGTGCCATCAAGGGCTTTAGCTTATTGAAGATGTTGCTGCCCTGTTTCGAAGTGCTGGACGATCCAAGCGCTCCTGCATTCTCTGGAATCGCCTTTGAGCTGCATATGGGCCACTGTTCCCCATTCGACTGGCCCCGGGATTGAGACATATGCACTGACCCACCAGACGACGTAAATCCATTATGGTTTAGTGGGTCTGGTACTGAGTTGTCGCCACCATCAAAGGGCTCAGGGCGAACACGGTTTTTCACAATCACGCTCACAATAGATGGGTCGCTCTGAGAATCCGTGGATGGGCTGGGTGATCTCAAGGTTGAACTTCCACCTACTGAAGCATCACCAGCCTTTATGAGCGATCCTCCACCTGCTCCTTGATGCCCCTCTACCTCGTCCGGGGCGGATTGGATAGCCTCTTTGGCATCAATGTCAGGAATGTCAAACGCTGCCAACAGGTCATCGAAATCGGGGGTTTTCATGTCCCCCATGCCGGGTCAGTGGACTCAATCCTAGAATGCATAAAAATAACATGTAAGAAAAATGTGGTAAACAATTGCATAAAAACCTAAATTATTTATGCACCTTCATGTTGTTCCAAACCTGACTAAAGAAGATATTTCTGAGAAATGTCTCAGTGTTTTTTGTCCATACAATGGAAGTCAATGGTCACCAATACAGTTTGGTTGTCAACATTCTTCAAAATTTCTTGTATTTTGTAGAAATAGGTTTGGAACAACATGACGGTCAGTAAATGATGTGAACTATCTAACTACTTTGGGTAAACTGTCCCTTTAAGTCCTGTGTACATTCAATTTAAAAATGAAACAGAAACAGGACTTTTGGAAGGGCTCATCTTATTTATTAACAGCTAATATTTTTAATATGTAATATATGTAATATGGTGTGATTCAATATGAATTTTAATGCAAGGGGTAATATATTTTTAACAATATCTCATAGCAAGTCACTGCTTGATTTAGATGAGTGAGTTAAATATATATATATATATATATATATATATATATATATATATATTTTTAAACAAACAGTTTATTTACAATTCAAGTACTCAAGCTATCAGGTTTTTAACCACAACAGAACAACAGATATGCTTTGTGCTGAGGGTACCTATGAGGTGAAATTTACTTCATGATAATGATTTTAGCCGCATTTATCCTTCTATTTTTGCTCTTTTCTTTTATTTCTGCAGAACAAAACATATACAAAAATATAGCGCAACACCAAATGACACCGAACGGCTTTTGTTAGCTTTGGCTAACAGCCACGTATTGCCTCTGTATAAACTAATCATTGGTGACTGAACTGCAATGCATGTTTACGTATGAAATAAGACAAAGAAATCATTTTAAACATATACAAGGTAATATTATGATCCAGCATCAAATTTTCGCTTAACAATGGATCACTTAAAGGTAACAGAGCCTGTTTAGCACGCTAAAGCTGCTATGGTATCAACACGAGAATCCAAAACAAGCCCTCTTACATGAAATAAAAACATTGCATGGATACACAGTTGACAAATAAAGAAATATACTGATACAGTAACATTTCAGAACGTTACAGAGACTCATTTAATATATTTATGACAGAAACAATTGTCTGAAAACGGCTAAAACCTGCAGCTGACCTGGCTAACTACAAATGGGGACCGAAACTGAATCGCTAATCGTACCATTAAAGGGCTTCTGTCACATGCTGTCCCTTAGATGTGGCTTCAGCGTTGCTGGACTGATAAATAAACAGCTGGTGGGTTGATAAAGAGATATGTGAGGTGTATTTTTGGGTTTGTTCTGTCATGACGACGGGGTCCGTGCTGCCCCGTCGCGAGGGTCATTTAAGCACAGGCCACTGCATGTGCACGGCAACATTTACCTGTTTATAAATAACCTCACGTGAATGCCACATTATGCCTTTTTGATCATGCATTTTATGTACGTGTGCATTATTTTACGTATTGTGTATTTTCATGCACGGGGAGCTATTTTGTTTACCTGTTTTTTTGAGATTCCCGACTATCCTCGCTCCAGATGAAGCGCCTTAACTTCCCGTCATCGATCGAGTACGGCCAGGTCTTGGCAGATAACGATGATAATAATAGACGGGAAAATGAGTTTTCGTCTTCCTTGGATATATTGTTATGTTTTTATGTATACGTCTGGAGATGTTTTAGTATTTTAACCAAAATCAAGAAAAAAAACATAACCACTGTCATTGTATTTTATGGATGAGTAGTTGTTGTTTATTTACATCCTTCCAGGATCTCATATTTCACTGTCTTTAGGTTGATTTGGTTGAGGCCTTGATTAGAAGGATTGCGGATTTTTTTGTATCCCCCAAAGCACAGAAGATTAATGTTTATTGTATTATCGCATACCATATGTAATGTAATGCATTATAGCCCACAATGAGTAGAAATGTTACTAATTTAATCAATAGATTGGGTATCACTATGAAAGTGAAATACATTAACACGAATACTGTACATCACAGTCAAATTTTTAATCATTTTTGTGAATCTCCTGCGTAGATAGAAAATATAAATGCATTTGGAGCATAATATAATTCTTTATTTCGTATATCACCAGTTCATTGTTATTGTAAAATGAGAAATATCGTAAAATATATGGATGATTAGATAATTATTATTACTGACAGAAATATACGTAGCAAAAGACATTCAAATCCACTTGAAAAAGCAACATAATAATTGTACAATTTATCTCGTCTGTTTTCATAGGCTAGGTTTTAGTGCCATCTAGAGCTCACTGACGATGTTGACAACTAGAGTTCAGCATTATTCGTATTAATTTATTATATTTTTGTTTGTTTGTCGTTATTATAAAAGCACAAAAGAAATAATAATGGTAATTCAATACAAGTTGTTAAATAAATCTAAATTTAATTTAATTTAGGGTATACGGAGCCGCGCAGAAAAAACAAACAAACAAACAAACAAAAAAAAAACAACGTCATGAACGATACTTTTTTTAAAACAACATCATATAATGAACATAAATGTAATCGGTCATAATAACAAAAAAGAAACGATAATAAAAAGTATGAAAGTAAATGACAATAAAACATGAGATCAAAGGACTATACAGGTATTCATCTTAAAAAGAGGAAGTTGAGCGTCATAAATGCCCATTAAACTGAAAGTGGCCATAGGGACTTTTATTTGCGAAACGTAACCGGCCGACGTCTTACGTCCTCACATCTTATCCAATCAGAAAGCACATGTAAAGATTCGAATGTTTATGGGCGGGTTTTGAACTCGCTGAGAGGGAAGTTCAAGCGCCAGAGAAACGTAAACGGTGGTTGTTTTCGCAAATTGCGTTTGGGAACATAGTTTTCACATTCAAACGCTAGTATTATTGGATGAAGTAAACGCCACGATTATTATATTTACGAGAAAGAAGAAACAGTAAGTGTCATGAATATACTATTCCAGAATAAACGTTGAATTTCCTTATTCGTTCATTAGCTAGAGCAGCTAGCCAGCATTGGAGGGAACGATCTGTAACCTGTATTAATAAAATCCCTCTAACAGTTACATTTATTCAGAAATAAAAGTGTTATGTACTGTTGTCCTTTATTTACGTTAAAAAGTGTTAGTTGATTATACCCGCGAACGATGTCAATTGAATTTATGACATGACAGTTATTCCATGTGTTTTTCATCCAGAAACAACAACAGGCCATGTCCCACAAGCAGATTTATTACTCAGACAAATATGACGACGACAAATTCGAGTACAGGTAAGCGAACATATTCTGTACAGTCATCAATACGGTTTTCAATGATTGTTCATCAGTGTTGGGGGTAACACATTACAAGTTACATAATAATATTACTTTTTTCAAGTAACTAGTAAAGCAACGCATTACTTTTGAATTTCTAAGAAAATATCTGAGTTACTTTTTCAAATAACGCCAGTTACTTTTATCCCCATTTATTGATTGACAAGTCTCCTGTCGGGAAATTGGGGGTAAACATGATGTTACTGTATTCTAGACTAAATGTGAACATGCATTAATTCATCTCACTCACAAAAACAGATTTAGTATTCCTCAAAATGAATAAAAACAGTGAAATGCAAACTCAAAATACGACTCAACCCAGCAATAAATTAAATATGTTAAATATCCTTTATGTATTTAATCCCATTTTATTAACCAGTGTCTTTGCTGCTGACCTTCAATGATGCAATTCAACCATACTAATAAGCAAAAATTACTTTAGATAAACTAACATTTGTGCTTCTTTTTTTATAGCTGAAGAGTGATCTCCTGCATAAATGTACTTTTCTTTCAGCCTGTGGTGAATTCATTTCACTTTTGGTGTAAAAGGGCTTTTAAATTAAAATAGTTTTATATTAAAAACAAAGAAGCAAGCCCTGCCCAAATGTAAAAAGTAACATGTAACATATTACTTTCCATAAAAAGTAACATAATTAGTTACTTTTTCAGGGAGTAATGCAAAATTGTAATGCATTAATTTTAAAAGTAACTTTCCCCAACACTGATGTTTATCGTGTTTAGGCTATGTTTTGGAGTCCCAGAGACAGCAGTGCTGTGCATGTAACGTTATTACTAATAAAAAGTTGACAGTAATATTTAGTTTTCATAAGATCAGGATAAGTAGAAACATGGTACTTAAGTGTATTTTCTGAGCTGTTAAAGTGGCATCTAAAATGAGGGTAAAGTGTAAGTTAGTATGTTTGTTTTATGTTTCTTTTCAGGCATGTCATGCTTCCTAAGGACATTGCTAAAAGAGTTCCCAAGACCCATCTGATGTCAGAGACAGAATGGAGGAATTTGGGTGTTCAGCAGAGTCAAGGATGGGTACATTACATGATCCATCAGCCCGGTATGTGTATGTTTGCTAGGATGTCAAAACGTTGGCCAAATATGTGCTGTCTCTACTGTTGTCACTGTTCATGTACATGTTCTTTTCTTTTCTTTATAGAACCACATATCTTGCTCTTCCGACGCCCTCTGCCTCAATCTCAGTGACCCCTGATCCACAAACTAAAGGAATTCTGAAAACTAGACACAATCTGAAGATGTCTGAGTCTGAGAGATGCCGGGTGCACCCCAGACCAGATGGTGTCAATATCATTTGTGTGGCTTTTGACTTCTGTGTATTGACTAATCTGTGGGTTAGATTATCTTCACTGTGTTTGATCTCTGCCTTAACTGAGAGGTAGAACTGTGTGCAATTTCCTGCTGCACCTGTATTTATTATTCCTTATCAAGCTTGTCTTATAGCAATTCTGTATATGAGCTTCACTTGATGAATTTTTGCATTGGTGAATTGACTCTGAAAGGTCTATCAGCATTGGAAATTGTTTTACAAAGTATGCATACTGCTTTATCAAAAATAAATGCTTAATTTTTCTCCCTTTAAAGTATTAACAATGCTGTTTGTACCAATATCTGTGTCAACAGTACTAGTAAGCAACTAAACCTTTTTTCTTCACCGTGTTTTAAAAAGACTCTTACAATAATGTATAATACTGTACTTGTGTATAATAAAACTATTTCAGTTTTACAACAAACCCTGATTAGAAAGCAAGAAGGTTTACTCCTTTGCATCTACCTCAATGCTGCTGAATTTGAGTACATTGTAATGAATGCTTTAATAGACAAACAATGCGAGGCCCCCCGTGTCATTCCCTTTCAGGTATTTTTAGTTGTACATGACAGCTCCTTGTGCTGCTTGATATTGCAAACTGGGATTCAGTGTTGGGAGTAAGGCAAGTTATGTAATCAGATTACTTTTTTCAACTAGTAAAGTAACACATTACTTTTTAATTTACAACAAAATATCTGGACATTACTTTTTGATTTACATCAAAAATATCTGGAGTAACCAATGTCTTTGCTGCTGACCTTTGTTGATCCAATTCAACTATACTAATAAGCAAAACATTCTTTTGATTAACTAACATTTATGCTTCATTTTTCTGATTGCTAAAGAGTGTTGAACTTCCTTCTACAGTTCTACTGTACAGACGTGAATTTACTTTTCCTTCAGCTTTTTATTTCACTTTTTTTGTGTGAAAGGGCTTTTACATTGGCTAAAAATAGAAGTTTTTATATTAAAAACAAACAAGCAAGCCCTGCCCAGATGTAAAAAGTAACGCAAAAAGTAAATAAGTAACGCAATACGTTACTTCTTTTTAGGGAGTAACGCAATATTGTAATGCATTACTTAAAAGTAATTTTGCCCGAGACGGCTGGGATTTTTGTTGTATATATAATACAATATAACATACACACACATAACGGATAATAAATCTAAAGTCGCGAGGTACTAGTTCAAAGTTCCACCGACAGTAAAATCTCGTTGGTCTAAAAACCCAATCTTCATAGGTGTGTTTTAAACATACGTTCTGGCTGGATGCGATTTCGTCGCTATATAATCATTAACATATAATCATAATCATTATTTGTTTCCACAAAATCTTACCAGCTCTGCAAGGCACCGTTCTCCTGTTTACTCGATCTCAGGAAAAAGAGTTAATCGTTATTTCAAAGGTGAAAAGGTGTGTCGTCTGAAAACCTGCAACGCTGTCGTACTTTCATTATCCATACAAGGATAATGAAACATACAAGGTAACTTTATTACATAAATGTAAAGTAAAGTAAAAGAACGATGGTACTTATACTTAAAAGGAGCAGATGTTAATGTGTGTCTAAAAAGGTGTTATCTATCTTCAGGCAAACTTTAATTGACCGTTTTCACCTTTTTTTTAAAACTAAAAACTAGGAACAAAACTCTTCGATATTAATTTTTTTAAGGAATGTGTTAAAAACGTAGGCAATAGATCTTGCTATGCAGAAAATACCTATCAGGAAAAGCTACCAGCATAAGTGAATTTGTGTGAGGCTGGACTAACACCAAACCCAACCCCTAAAACTGCGTTAGCAGGACATTCTGATAATTCTGATAATCTGTCCAAGCCTATTGATTTGAACTGGCGAGCTAGGGTCACATAGATTACATTTGATTAAAATCCTACTCTACTTTGTGCACCAAATTAATGTTCCAGGTTTGTAATGTTGAAAAATCTGCCAAAACTATTAACTCACTACATTAGATTATGCCGTAAACAATGATTATGGGAAATAATAACAAAACCCAGATTATTTTATATTTGTATTTATCTAGGTTTAGTTGATTGAGATTTTATTGATTCTGCATTTATTTATTTATTTATTTTTGTTAATTTTATTTATTTATTTACTTACTTCAGTTTTACAACTTGTACCCATGAGAAAACCACTGAGTTGGGACTGTGCGACTAGTGAAAATGATTTTTTCTTACTCTTTAATAGATATTATTTTTCTTTCATCAGGCACTTAATGGTTTACAGCTTGTCTTGGAATATCTAAAGGTAAACAAGGTCAGTGCTTTCTAATATCAGTTATTAAACAAAACATATTTAACACTGGATGAAAACTGATGTTTGGCTCATAATGCACAGAGTTCCATACAGTTTCCATGTGCAGAATGCATTTCTAAGATCTCAAAGTCAGTCTATCAGTCATAATGGATAAATGCACTCAATAAATACTGATGATCTATAAAAGGTTAAGTTTCTCAGTGAAAGCAAAACATGGTGCTTTTAACATTATTTGTGGTGGTTCATCTGCTCTGCCAAATTCGTTCAAATTTGCCCAGTGTGTATAAATTGCATTTTAATATACACTTATATTATAAACCAGAAAACATTTGTCATTCATACTATCAATCATAATATAGTAGAAACGAATTAAGCTTTGTTTTGCTGTTATTATACAATTATACAATTGATTTTTTGTATAATTGTATTTTTTTTTTACAATTGAGACTTGTATAGAAACCTGTTTTGTCTTCATAGTTTTACCCACCACATCATTCAATTATAATAAATAATGACTAGACCAACTACTGAAAAATCAAAAACATCTAGAAACTAGTCTGTCAAGATATCAAGATTTTTTTGTAGTTAACAAAATGTTAAATTTTCCTCTTCAAATTGCAGCTGCAGTGGCATACTCAATGTGTAATGTCAGTGTGTTTTTCTCATAGGGACTTTTTCACAGTCAGCTTTAATGATAATTATGTTCTACAAAGTCTGAAACTTAAAATTGTTAGTATCATCTGATCAATTTGACTAATAAATTATTTTTCCAGGCATTCTAATGGCCTTCATTAAGACTGAGGATTGTGATGAATGGAAAGATGAATCCAAAGAAAGAGACTTTCAAAAGAGTGATTATGAGCCTATGGTATATGAGGAGGACAACCAGTCAATGGATAGCGGGTGAGGATGACACAATCAGGACAATACCTAACTTGTAATTTATTAACAGACATTTTGGCTAACAAATAAAAGTGTATTTTAGTATCTAAAGCATCTCCATTTTAAGATGGCAATCTTTAAGGCCTGTTTTAAGTGGAGCTGCAATGTAACTGCAACAACAGTCTCAGTCTAATGGATAGGATTTTTTGCAAACAGTAGGTCAGTATTTAGCTCCGTTATGCTGCAAAATAAAAGCATAGTTTTCAAATATTTTGTTGATAATAATAGCATATGATAGAGAATTCTTATTAAGAACTTTACAATCAACATTGAGTTAAATAATGTAAAACTTCCCCTATGGTCCCACCTGTGGCTACTTTTGCTCACTCACTAAAATTTGATTGCATCTGCACAGCACCATGCTGCTTTTAATTCCACTGTGAATGCTGGAACAGGTTAATATGAACTGCAGAGTTTTGAGTTTTAATATATCATTTTGATTTTTATTGTTAGGCTGAAATTTGCTGTGGTTACATTGCAAGATACAGATGAAGTAATGGTAGTAGCATCAGACTGGTTGAGCACAGACCAAAAACAATGTTACTGGCCCCCATTCAAATCAACAGAGAAGTACTTGGAAGCAGTTAAGAGCAATCTTGAGCCTTCAACAGGAGGGAAACCATGGGAGAAATTAAATGTGCTCTTTCATGCAAAATACGGTAACAGTTTTATTTGTTTTCATACATGTGATGCACACTGTTGGCCAAATGTTTGTGATTCAGCATTTTAATTAATTAAAATTGACTATTACTAGTAATTGCAGTGAAAACAAGTCTTGCTAACAAACAAATGCTACACTGTAAAATCTGATGCTATATGAGATTCACTTGATTTTTTTGAAAGTTAGTTTCATATAATTTAAGTTGAAAGCCCAGACCTGAATTAAATATAAATGGAATATCCACAAATCTTTGGCCATATAGTTTATTTGAAAGTGCCACGAGGTCTGGAAATACAGATATTTAGGAAGACCATACAATACTTTTATGCAGTTAATGCAGCTGTAAATGTTCATCACACAATGAAAGATGGTTGTTAGCTTGCTATTAAATTATAATATCTAAATAAATATCTTGCACTATAACAATGTTTATATCCATATACACAAGCATGTAATATTTTACAGTTTCTTAACCTGCTAAAATGTTTTATCTAATGGCAGACAGTTATGAGGAGGCTGTAAATACCCAAGTGGAACAAAGAGCACTGAAAGATGGGCAAGTATTAGATATTTTCTTAATTGAACTGTTCAAAAGATGATCATTACTCAAATTGCTCAGCAGGTGTAATATGAAAGACATTCTCTTTGAAATTTCTTTGAAAAGTTCAGAGTTTATTTCTTAAATATACCCTTGTGTTTTTGATATAGCTATTTCTTTTTACTAGGCTAATTTTGTATAAAGTTGTTACCTTGAAAATATCAAATGAGCTGACAGTGATACCAGCAACATGGCAGAATGAAGAATGGACACATTGTTATTGGCCTCCATTCAAGTCACCAGAGAAGTGCACAGAAGCTGTAAAAAACAGACTTGAGCCTCCTGTACCAGTCAAAAAACCATGGGAAATATTAAATATTGAAGTCCATGGGGAATGTGGTAACAATTTCTATTTAAAAATCCTGTTTACTTCTTCCATGTAAAACATATTGTATTTATCAGTGGCATGATTAATTGAAGTCATACTGGAAAAGATACATTGAGATAAGAATGATCACAGTATTTCTTTCACAAGCAAGATAGCTAAACACATAATTCACTCAAATTTATTATTTTGCTGTTGTTAACTACTGTTTTGTTGTTGTTTTTATTTAAGTTTTTTTTTTTTTATATTTTATTGTAGCGACATATGAACAGGCTAAAGAGAAGCAAAAAGCATTAAAAGAACAGAAAGAGAGGTAAGGAATATTAAGAGATATTTATTACTTTTTTAAAAAAAGAAAATATTTTAATACATTTGAAACAAACAAATGTACTTTTGTTTCACATGATTATTGTTATTTTGTTTTCTATTAATTATTTTGTTTTAATTTCTATTATTTCATTTTTTTTTTTTTTGTCCAGATTTTTTTTCAGATCTACACAGCATCCTGCACCAGCATCTTCTCTTCAAATTTCTCGATTTTCCCCTCATGGTAAGTCAATTTGATAACAATCGCTTAAATGTCTTTCTTTACATAATGGATAAATATGAAACATTTGACAATAAAAAAGCATAAGCATTGTTTAATATCACAGTAGTTTGCAAGGTGTAATTTTTTTGTGGTCACTAGGGTTATTTATAATTCTATCCTGCCACGTGTGTTGCATTTCGGGATGGCATGCTAAGTTAAAAACTTTTAAAAAGCAATGTGTGGCACATCAATAAAGCTCTCTCAGCTTCTAGAACCATAGCTACAATATTTAGAAAAATAGGTAAATGAGCCATGCTACTTTTCCCACTCTGCTGAAGCCAAATTCTTGTATTCATGCATTTTAACATAGCAAGAATAAGCAAGAGTAAATGATCATTGAGAGCTAAGCAAAGTGGAAGATTTTTAGTGCACAATACATTTTTAAAAGTTTGCTTTAAAGTCTGTGGTTAAAACAAAATGAATATTATGAATTCTTTGGCAGTTACAGAAAGAAAGCATCTTTCTGAAACGTTAGTTTCAAATCAGAGTGTTACCAGTGTGCAGCCACTGCTGCCAACAGGCAAGTACATTCTTAATCTGTCTAGATTTTATATGTCGCTACTTTCCATACATCCCAGAATGGCTAGATCAGTGTGTGCTTTACTTTTTGAAGATTGAGGAAATATAATGAGCAGAATTAATTCTGTCATAGGTACTAAAAGAAAACATGATTGTGAATTGTCGGACTCAAGTAGAGAGTCACTACTGACAACAGGCAAGTACAATCTGAATCTTTCACTACTAGACTAACTGATCACTTGGCCGACTAGCAAGTCTCCACACTTTTTTATTTAATGTGTGCTTTAAATAATCCCCACTGTGATTTTCTTCTTCTTCATTGTGCACAGATATGGAGATCATGTTGAAGGCAAAGCAAATCATGAAAAGAGTCACTGATAACTTGGTCCACACAATCATTATGCACAATGACATAATTTCAAAGATAAAAAAAATTTATACAGTCAACAGAAAGAAGGCAACCATTGGAATTTTTGGAAGGACAGGAGAAGGAAAAAGCTCCCTATTAAGTGCAATCTTGGGGAAAAAAGATCTCCTGCCATCTGGTTGCTTTGGTGCCTGTACATCTGTTGTTACTCAGGTGGAAGCCAATCTGACTGACTCCAACTACACAGCAGAGATCGAACTCATCTCTAAAGAGGTTTCCTCATTTACACTCATCTTACCACTCTTTAATGGGAGTTTTTAATAAATATGAAAATAAATAAGACTGGGGGAAAAGAAATAAAATCTTATTTTCTATATTGTACCTGTGCAGGAGTGGGAGAAAGAGCTGAAAGATCTTTTCAGAGATTTACAAGATGACAGTGAGGACAGGAATGAGGACTTGATTGAAATTGCTGAAGAAAAGATCACTGTGCTGTATGGAGCTGATGCAGACCAGAAAACATTGGAAGAGCTCAAGAAAGATGACAGATATGCTAAGATTGAAAACTTATTGTCCATCAGCAAAAAAACAATATCAAACTGTGATGTAACTGATTTTTTTTCATATATTTCAAAAATCTATTTCATTAAAACAATATTAATACTGCTGCTAATATTGCTAATAGTAATGCATTTTGAATGTATTTCTCAGTAAAATTAACATGAATTATTTCCTCAACAGGTGTCTGAATTTGCCTGCGCTGTTGCACGGTTCATACAACACAGTAAGTCAAGTCCCGGTGGCTGGTACTGGCCACTTGTGAAGAGTGTGACAATCAAGATTCCAGACTGTCGTGAACTTCTGGAACACGTTGTGATTGTTGATATTCCTGGGACTGGAGACTGCAATAAGACTAGAGATGACCTGCTGAAATCTGTAAATATATTACTTACTCAAGATAAATATTACAGAACCACACAATCAAATGTTACTACAAGCTTGTCCTCTAACTTACTATTTCAAATCCTGTAGAAACTGAGAGAGTGCTCTTCTGTGTGGATTGTAAGTGCTATCAATCGAGCAACTTATGACAAAGACCCCTGGAGTATATTAAAGCACTGCAGTGAGGAACTGGGACCAGGAGGAGAATGTAAACACATCAACTTCATCTGTACAAAAACTGATGATATCAATCCAGTATCCTATATGAGGTTAGAATTAGAATCTCTTTATCATTAAATGGGCTGTAAGTATTATTATATTTTATTTATAGCCTAAATCATAGCATAAAATGTTCTTACAATCTGTCCTGCTATTAGTGAAATAGGTGTCGCTGAGAAATTTAGAGAATCTAAGATTGGGTCACACTTTTTGACCAAATACATTGAAGTGCTTCTTCATGTGCCAGTCGGTATTATTTATTTATTTATTTATTTATTTTATTTATTATTTTATTTATTTTGTAAATATGGCCTCAGAATTTCAAAACAACCCTTTTTGACTTTTTTTTATCTGTCTTTTTAGATCTGCACGGCTTACTATCCCAAAAGACAAGGTAGAGAATTTACAAATAACAGACTTGTTTTTGTTGTATTTTACAAAATATCTTTTTTTAAATTCCAACTTTTCTGGAAATGGGGTTGTTACTGGAATTTATGTTTCATGTAAAAGTTCAGAAGGAAAGACTCACTAGGGGACCTAAGTGATCCTCCAGGGGGACACTAAAATAACTTAATCTTGAATTTATTTTGTTTAAAAAATAGCATGAGGCATTGTAGTATTGATTTGGAGAGGAGGAGGCCTTAAAGTAAAAAAGGTTGAGAATTGTTTTATATACATTTACAGGTTTTACATACATTTTGTTTATTTTAAAAAATGTTTTGAGGTTAATATTGTTATTATTGTTATGAAGTAAATGACATTCCATAGAAACAATCAACAGAGATTAAAGTGTATTAAAAATTAAGTATTATAAATTTAAGTGTATTATAAAATTAAGAAATATATTTTTAAAAATCTTCTAAATATTATATAAATAATTCAAGAAGTATGTATATTCAGTCATGTAAACAGATTTCAAATCGCCTTATATTACATGTTTTTAATCATTTTTCAGGATCAGAAAATAATGTGCATACGTCATAGAAATGAAGAGGCAAAGACAAAGGTGAAAGAAAAGTTTGAAAAATGTGAAATCAAGGTATTTTCTTTACCATTGTTAACACCATTTGTTTTTGTTACTATCATTTTTAATAATTTTTAATTATTTTAAAGTTTTAAATGATTTGCTTTCCCTCTATATTTATTTATTTATAGAAAAAATTCAGAACTGACAATGATTTTCTTCAAGTATTTACTGTAAGTTCCAATGCATTTTTCGACACCAGCTTAAATCTGGAACCTGCTGATACAGGTAAACTCTCCTTATTATTACACTACAGTACTTCATTACAACATACAACATTCATAAATTAAGTAAGAAAATCTTTCAGATTTTCTCTTAATTCTAATTTAATGTTTTGCCATGATTAAATTTTTTATAAATCAAGGAATCGTGATAGTGAAATATTACAAAATGTTATTGGTTTTAGACACATTGACAATATGCTAGTAATAGTAACAGTTAAGAGAAAACAATGATCCGAACGCATGATGAGTGATCATGAACAACATGAGTGAAAGATAGGGCGCAGATAGTAACAAGCCAAAGTATTAACATAAATGCAGCTCACCTCTTTGTGACCTTCCAACGTCCAAGAACTGACCTGTCACAGGCAGCGTTACCTGCAGCCGGGCCTTTCCTCAGTGGAGTGTCTCGAGGACGTTGGGAAAGTGCCTGTTTCCCGCAGGAAAGAAAGGCACTACGGAGATCACAACCTGCCCAGAGGGGGGGTATAAAGTGAATATCGTTAGATATGGGACCTGAAGTGGGTCTCACGCTAGGGGAGACTACCAAATTCAGATCTTAAAGACAAACCTGCCTTTAGGGGAAACACCGCACCATAGAGAGTTATAGGTGGAATTACACACATGGGGCCGCATAAGGAGCCACTACATATGGGGCACAAATCCAACCAAGAGTTAGTAAAGTAACCATACCTTGTATTGGGTTTTTGCAGTGAGTTCCTCTGCCGAACTCTGCCACGTCCAGAAGTGCCAAGTGATGGAGAAGGTGTTCAGGGTTCACGTCAGGAAACTTACTGAAACTTAGAAGCATAATCACCATTAGGGGAAGCGCTTAAGCAAGCTCTACACCCAACCAGAGTGCTGAGCCAAAAGCTTGCGTTTAAAACTCTAGCCGACACTGGATCTATGCGCAAATTGGCAAATGTATTAGGTGTAGCCCAACCTGCAGCTCTGTAGATGTCTGTTAACAAGGCCCCATTTGCAAGAGCTGCCAAGGCAGCGATGCCCCTGGTCAAGTGGGTTCTCAGGGCAAGCCTCTGGCCTGGTAGGCCGTACAGATTGTATCCACAAGCCAGTGAGAGATCCTTTGTTTGGAGACAGCCTTCCCCTTCCGCCGTCCTCCATAACAGACAAAGAGCTGAGCAGAACGTCTGAAGTGCTGAGAACGTTCCAGGTAATGCGTGGGACACAGACCGGGCATAATAGGGTCAGGTTGGGGTCATCTTCCTGATAAGGAATTGCTTGCAGGGTCACCACCTGATCTCTGAAGGGAGTGGTGGTTACCATGGGCACGTATTCAGGCCGGGTTCTCAGAACAACGTGAGAGTTCACCAGCCCGAATTCCAGGCACGAATGTTGACGGAGAGGGCTTGAAGGTTTCCCGCTCTTAACAGAGGTGAGCGCAATTGGGGAGGCCGTCTCCATGGAGAGGGCACAGAATCAACCGACTGAGGGGCTCAACGGATCTTACTGTGGGCCCGAAGGACCACAGACAGATCAAGAGGGGATGTGGTGCTACCAGGGAGGGTTCACCTTCCGGGCACCTCTTAACAAATCGTGCCCCACCGATCTGCCTTCTACCAGGTCATGGTGGCTTTACACGGACCTTGATGTAGAAGCAGAAAGGTGCCTATCCAGGCCTCCTTGGAGGAGGGATAGCACAGATTTGACGCCGTAACTCCGTGGGTTCTACCCTTAGGAAGAACACCTGCGCAATTCCCAGGACATGCCACCGCCTGGTGGAGGGGGCTCAGTCCTGTATAGGGTGCTTACCACTGTGGGTGAAAGATTTCTGGAGGCTTCCTGGTCGCGTCCAGGGACCATAGAAGGAAGTTCCAGAAATCTGGGTGCGGGTGCCAGATTGTGCCCTTCCCCTGAGGAAGGAGGTTCCTTCTCAGGAGGGTGTGTCAGGAAGGAAACAATGGTAGGAGCACAAGCTTCGAGAACCAAGATCCGTTGGGCCAAACAGGGCTACCAAGAGAATCTGTTTCGAGACCTTCCCGACATTGCACTGTGTCTGTGCAATAAGGCTCACTGGGAAATAAGCCGTATGGTCAGCTGAGTGTCAACGGATCTAAACCAAGGAGTCCTCGGTCAGGCCGTATTAACACTGGCAGTGAGTGGTGATTCTGGTGAGGGAACAGATCTACCTGTGCCTGGCTGAATCGACTCCAAAAACAGCCGGACCGTCTGAGGGTGGAGCCTCCACTCACCTCAGAGCGAACCTGTCGCCCGGAAAGTGAGTGGCGCACAGAAGCCTGAGTCTGTGCTGGCTCTAGGGCAAGAGATTGTGAGTTGTGATATGTGAAAGTAGCGTACACCATCCTGGTGGTCAGTGTATGCCACAGCCGCTGTGTTGTCAGCGCCGACCAACACATGCTTGCCCCAACAGAGGCTGAAACCCCTTCAGGGCCCAAAGCATTGTCAACAACTCCAGGCAATTGAATGCCCAAGCAGCCGAGGGCCCAACCGAACCCCGAAGCTGCATACCCGTTGCACATGGCACCCCAGCTTGACTTGGAAGCAACTGTTGAGACACAGTGCGTCTAGACACTTGTCCCAGGGGCAAGCTTGCCCGCAGAACTAATGTGTCCCCAAGGGCTGAAGTTTTGCAACGCAAAGTGTGATGTACACACGATGTGAGCCTGGTGCCATGCCCATCTTGGGACTCAGTATGAAGTCAGTGCTACAGCGGTTCCACATGCATCGGGTCCAGCAGCGTGACCGAGGCTGAAGATGCCATATGTCCCAGAAGCCCTGGTACATGAAGGGGGCCGCTGTGCTGAACCAGAGTGCACTCACGCACTACAGCACTGACTATGCACAGTCGTAGGCAAGACGTGAAGGAAAAAAGCAACCCCGTACTGAGGAGAGTTTACTCTTTTCCCAAATGACCTAAAGTCCCAAACAAGCCAGGTGGTTTTGAACCACATCCCTGAGAGTGCAAACCGAACCTCGTGAGTGTGCTAGGACAGTCAGTCACAGAGATAACTGAGAATGCATATGCCCACTATCCGATGGGGCGAGGGCAGCTTCCGTGATCTTCGTGAAGGTGCGGGGTGGTAGGGATAGGCCGCAGGGGGAACCTTGTACTGATGAGCCCGATCTCAAAGACAGAGTCTTGGAAGGATCAAGACATGACAGTACGTGTCCTTCAGGTCCAATGCCACCAACCAATCTTAAGCCCTGACACACAAGGAATGTGTGTTCAAGGGCTAACTTTTGAAAGAGAGCTTGAAAAAGGGCCGATTCAAAAAACCTCTGTTTTAAGATTGGCATGAGTCGACCACCCATCCTGGTACAATGAAGTAGGGGCTGACAAACCCTTTCCTTCATTTTGGCTGAGGGGATAGGGTCTATCGCAGCCCCCCTGGGAAGGGTGCGATAGACCCACCCATCCTGGTACAATGAAGTAGGGGCTGACAAACCCTTTCCTTCATTTTGGCTGAGGGGATAGGGTCTATCGCACCCTTCCCAGGGGGGATTTCTGCTTAAAGAACCACAGCATTGTCGCCCTGAGTCGATTTGTAAGAGAATGCTGTAGACCTTAGTGGATGCCTTGCAACCTGAGTCGCATAGCCAAGTCAGGTAGTTCTGAGAAGCTTAAGGGGAGGGATCGGGCCCACGTCTCGGGACTCTGCTAGCAGTCTCAGGGAGCTATACCCGACGTACCTGGAATGGGGATGTCGTGGCTGAATAAAGCAAAGAGCACCGTGCTTGAAGAGGAAGCCCCAAGAACACGGTGTGTCTTTGCAAACATGCAGAGAACCAGGTAAGTGCCCAACACACCCTGGTCTGCAGATTCAGCATCTAGCCGTCACATGGAGGGCTATTGCTGCAAGATAACCGAGAGGGGGACCTATATACTGACCAGGCAGTGACTGTCTGCGGGAAGACAGACAGCCAGAAATGGTTTTGTGCCGAATCCATCTCTCATCCCGGGTCGAGAGTGAATCTGGGTGGGTTAGCCCGCCTGCTCTGGATTGCTCGTCTGAGGAAAAACTAGAAGTCTAATGAGCCTACTGACAAGCTGGTGTTGCTACCTTCCCACAAGAACTTTGACTGTTGAAAAAACTTACAGCCCCTGGACGGGAGTCGTGGGAGGATCCCCACAAGCAGCAGCGTTTTGCGGGGAGTACACCGCAATCGCCCCCTCCGTCTGGGGAACCTCTGAAACCCCCTCGCTGGACCCCCATCGAGGGTGGTGAAGGAGGAGAAGTTGGTATATCGCGCTCTGACCAGTATATTTATTTATATTTTAAACAGACTTTCCGCGATTTCATCGACTTCTCATGCACTTCCGGGAAACAGGCACTGGAAACGAGTGTACAGATCGTTACCCAGATGTCTATTAATCAGCCCCTCCTTGGCTGCCCGTTTCAGGCACGGCCGCCATTTTAGCGTCTGCCTCAAACTGAGAATCAGCCCACCGCAGAGGTTTGCTCAGCTGAAGCTTCAGCTTTAAACAGCTTACGCCCTCCTAATGATGCTGCCGCTAACCATTTTTCGCCCATTTAGGAGCTCCGAATAAGAAAGTCAGCTGTACTGAGACAGACTAACAAACTCATCCGGAAGCTCGATCGAGGGACGCGAGGAGCGAGAGGTTTGCGGGGATTTCACCCAGCGCACATCGCAATGGCCTCGTACCCGGAAGTAGAAGGACCGGAGTGGGAAGCAGTCGGGGTGAGCCGCAGCTTCACGTAAAAGTACGCGGCTCACGAGCAAAGCGCTCCCATGATCATGTTCTCGCAAGCAAAGATCGCGGGACGCAAGGAACGAGAGGTTTGTGGGGTTTTCACCAGGCGGAACCTTCCCTGCTTCCTAATGTTCGCCGCCGACGCACATCGCAGCGGCCTCGTACCCGGAAGTAGAAGGACCGGAGCGGAAAGCAGTCGGGGTGAGCCGCGGCTTCAAGTAAAAGCACGCTGCTCACAAGCAAAGCGCACCCATGATCATGTTCTCGCAAGCAAAACATGAACCAACAACAAACGCTGCATCAGCGTGAGCATAACTCAACACTGAACACAACGGTCGTGCCGATCGTTTGGGAATGTAGCCGCAACCAGGATGACACGGAGGTAAAGGCATGTTTACCAACACACAATCCCACCGCGCCAGCTCTTTCAGAGAAATTTCTCACTTAGAAGGAAGATTACTCTTCAAGATCGGCGTCGAAGCACGCAGGGGAACTCTCACAACACTCATCTGTGTATGAGAATGGAGAGACCACTGCTTGTGCCATGAATCCAACGACGGAAATGTGAATGGTGCAGCTTCTCACAGAGAGACGCTGTATTTGACTCAGAAGAAACAGAATTAGTGAGCAGAGCATGCGCTGCCCTATTTATACCTGGATGTCTGGGGCGTGGCCAGCTATGCAAATTCTGCACACCCAATTTCATTGGCCTTTTCTCCAACTATCAGAGGTGTTTGGGCTCCCAAGAGTCTAAAAAAGTCTAATCTGTAATTACTTGCATATTTTAAACAAGCTGAAATTTAAATGAGTCAGGCAAAATGTCATTAATTGTGCCAGGCAAAGCACTGACCAAATGAATTAAAATCACACCTTTCTGTAGAAATTCCAAAGATGCAGGATATTCTAAGGAGCATTAACAAGAGCATCAACCGAAAACTGACCAGAGATTATGTGTCAGAGGCAAAGGGAGTTCTGTCTCTGATCCAATGTGTCCAGCTGGATACAGACAAGAAAGCAGTATGCATCAAATTATATATGTTTTACATGCAGATATTTTCAGAGTTTTGCTATATTATTCTGTAATTCATTACTGTTGTATGGATGTGTTTTAGGCTGAGACGAAAGTCGCCATCCGCATGGATCTTGAAAATAATCTAAAGAAGGCGCTAAGTGAAATGGACAAAAATTTTGACAGCATTTATAATGATCTGGAGAAGTGTCTCTCAAAGGGAGTGGAAGAATCAGTGCAATCATGTGTTGCTTCTGCAAGGGCACTGGTAGCACCTGTGAGTGTGATTCAAATACATAAAAAGTATCACCATTTTTATGCCTGTTTAACACTTTTTTTTATTTTCTTTTTTCTTTTTTTTGAAAAAAAAAAAAAAAAAATAGAAAAAAGATATGAGAGGATTCCATAAAACTATTCAAGCTTTGTGCAAGAATTATGGATACTATTTGCCAAACTACATGGATGCAACAATAGATCTGAACAATAGATTGGCAAAACCCCTACATGAAAACATTGATGAAAATTTCAACCAGATTTTCCCGTAAGTTGTTTTTATCATTCTATTTTCAGTCTTCCTTTGTTTAGTTTAGAATAAAAAAAACAACAAAACAATAAAATGGTTGGTCAGTGACTCAAGGCATGTTTAGTGAATCAACATAATCAGTTTTAGATATGTATGCGAGCATGTTCTGATGCGAGCACAGGGAATTTCCACTTTTTCAGAATGATACGGTACTAAATAGAACCGTTACTATTTGTAAAGAACCTTTGGTCACTTTGTTTTAAGATCCAGTTCTTATTAACAAACCAATAACTATGACTTTTGAGCTGCTAAACTCCTAATTTGCTGTTTATTAATAGTTCGTGAGTTAATTGATAAGTTTGGGTATTGTGTAGGATTAGGGTTGTAGAATATGTTCATGCAAAATGTGTGCTTTGTAAGTACTGATAAATATCCAATGTGTTAATAATAGGCAAGCTAATAAGAAACTAGTTAATACTGAGAATTGGTCACTATGCTAAAGTGTTATCCTGAAGTGTTACTGAATTTTTTTTAGAATGCAGGCCTTTCCAGTTTCAGCAGCTTTCATTTTTATTATTTATGCCATTTTCCCAAAAAGTGATGATATTGTATTGTTTGTTTGATGCTAAATAAATATATAAAACATATTTGATAAGCATTAATAAATAAACATTTATCTAAAATAACTTTATTCTTAATAAAAAAAGATAATACAGCTGTATAAGTGACATGATATATGTGACGCAGCACACTACTATTTAAAATGCTTTCATTGTTGTATGTTATAAACATTTTTACATAAAAACAAACAAACTTGTAATTATGTGAAAATATTATTATGTCTCAAGGAGTACATTAACACTTAAAAAAAAATAAAAAATTCTCAAAAAAAAAAAAATAACACTTTTTAATATAAACTCTAATTGGTTTTGGATTTTATGGCTTCAGTGTGAGTGGAAAGACAGGGAGGTCAGTGCAAGAACACATTTATAAGTTCACTATCGTCCAGAGTGACCCTGTGCACCTCAGATCTTCTGTGATACGTCACATTCAGAACTTCATCAAAACAGAGGTGAGTTCAGCAAGTTGTTCTCTCATGGGCACTAGACATATTTAATCTGGTCCTGGTACTCTGTGTCTGTTTTTGTTTATTAAAAAATAATTATCAACAGGTTTACGTTTGCCATCTCATCCAGTAAAGTTTATACTTGCAGATTAATAAACCAGAGAGTGATGAAATGCACAGAACAAACTGTTAATATAATAATGGAGGGACTGACACAATCAGGTACATTGATAAAAATACTCTTCTGACTTTTTTCCACTCCTTCTAAAAGGAAGCCAAACTGAAGGCATCACTTATCAGAGACACTGTTCAATTAAAGAAAGAAATCTACTCTTCAATAAAAAAAAACATCCAGAATGAAATGGCTCCCTGCTATGAAAGTAAGCAAGCATTAAAATGTGATTTAGTCACAAACTATTTATTTTAATTGCTGCAAACTAATATTCACAAACTAAATGTTTCTTATTTTAGAAGCTGCAGCTCTGACAGGAATAGGATCCATGAAGAAAAGGCAAGAAATGCTAGTAAACACGGTCAATGAGAGAAAACACCACATGTTCAACAAAGCCAAAATGGAAATGCTTAAGGAGTTAAAACACTTAAAGGTATTGATCTCACATTTATTAAGACAACCATGTATTAAGACAAGCGTGTATACAATTTATAATTTTTATTTTTGTTTCTTTGTTCAGCTGAACATAAAAAATGTTCTTGAAACAGGGCTAAAGAAAGCAATGGATCTCTCACTGGCACAAAGCAGCAATACAATATTGATGGGTAAGAGAAAATATAATCCTGTTAAATTAAACAAGACACATTGCATTGTAAGGTATCAGCTGATTTTTCTTAATCACTACACTCTACATGTTTATGTAAATTGTGCAACACTTTGTAACATTCATTTTGTAATACATATATTTCTAGATGTCTCCAGAGAGATTGATCAGATGGAGGCACTTCTAAAGCAACTATCTGACTGATGCCCTTCAAACAATGAGAAGCACAAGAGAAACAGCACAATTCATAGTAGTGAAGACACATACAATTTCATTAGTTTTACAGCAAAGATTTCTTTACTCAAATGTATTCTTCTGTTTTGTTATACTTTCTGCATAAGTTCTGCATTATTGTTCTGTTATATTATGATTATATATTCAGTAGCATAAAATGATCTTAAAATGAAAATAATATACCTTACTTCTGGGGCAATATATCGCACAAGAAAAAGTTGTTATCATGACAGGCCTAATTCACTCCTCACAAAACTACATCCCCCTCCAGATGCCTGTGATCAGTGAGTTAGCAGCACCTTGTGGTACCATCACAGAAAGGCACCCTCACTGCTCTTCACAAGCCTACTTGCAGATTTCCTTACAATATTCAAGAAATGGCTAAAACCACATTTTTTCTATAAGCAATTAAAAGAATTATTCACCACTGAAAAGACTTTGGCTGTGTATGCAGTAGAAAGGCCAAATTAGTTTTGACCTTTTGCCAGAAATTTCAACACATACAAAAACAAACAAACAAACTATTGACTTATTTTACATGTTATTTTACATGATATTACGTATGTTTCTGTTTTTATTAAACTTATGTTTAATACATTTCAATCTTGTCATCTTTCTTTGAATTGTATTTGTAATTATTAAAAAAAAAAATATTTATATATATTTTTTTTTCAGAGCTGGTGTACTCATTTATGTGAAGTACAGTATGTGCATATACACTCTTAAAAATAAAGGTGCTTCACGATAGAAGAATCTTTTTTGTCTAAATGGTTCCATAAAGAACCTTTAAAGGAGAAGTCCACTTCCAGAACAACAATTTACAAATAATTTACTCACCCCCTTGTTATCCGCAATGTTTATGTCTTTCTTTCTTCAATCGTAAAGAAATTGTTTTTTTAAGGAAAACATTTCAGGATTTTGCTCCATATGATGACATGGTTCCCCCGATTTTGAACTTCCAAAATGCCGCTTCAAACAATCCCAAATGTGGTTGTAAACGATCCCAGCCTAGAAAAAAGGGTCTTATCTAGCAAAACGATCGGTTATGTTAATAAAAATAATACAATTTATATACTTTTTAATGCAAAACGCTTGTCTTGTCTTACTCTGCCTGGACAGTTTTTGTTCTGGTTCATGACAGTTAGGGTATGTCGAGAAACTCCCATCTCATGTTCTCCCTCAACTTCGAAATCGTCCTACATCCCTGTTTTACCTTTTTTGTTAAGGGTGTTTGGTCTTCTTTGCATGTTCACTTTGCAAAGACTGGGTCGGTACTTCTGCAGCGATGTTGGATGATTTTGAAATGATTTTTGAAGTTGAGGGAGAAAATACGATCAGAGTTTTTCGACATACCCTAACTGTCTTGAACTAGAATACACAGAGTTCAGGGAGAGAAAGGCAAAACGAGCATTGAGATTACATTTTTTTTTTTAAATGAAAATAACTGATCTTTTCACTAGATAAGACCCTTCTTCCTCGGCTGGGATCGTTTACAACCACATTTGGGATCGTTTGAAGCTGCATTTAAACTGCCTTTTGGAAGTTTGGGGCTCCATATCAGTCCATTATATCAGAACAGCTTTTACAGAACAGCTTTTATTGCCAAGTATGCTTACGCATACAAGGAATTTGTTTTGGTGTCACAGGCTTCCAGTGCACAGAGATGACAACAACAACACAGAGAAAATAATATAAGTTGAGAATAAAAAAAATAAATAAAATACACATATGTAAATATAAATAGACAAAAATTGCAATATAAGATTTAAGAAAATAAATAAATTGTATATACAGTTGTGCTAGAGATGATAGAAAAAGAACAGAATAGAATAGAGTAGAGTAGAGTAGAATAGAATAGAATAGAATAGAATAGAATGAGATGTCGGGATGTACAAATAAAGGTTATTGCACATATTTTTATTGCACAATTGGTGGGGGGGGGGGTCTGGAACATTTAACTGTTCATTAGGTATATTGCCCGAGGGAAGAAACTGTTCTTATGTCTGGCTGTCCTGGTATTTGTGGCTCTGTAGCGCCGACCAGATGGCAAAAGTTCGAAAAGGGGATGACATGGGTGTGAGGGATCTAGAGTGATTTTCTGAGCCCTTTTCCTCACTCTGGATGTATACAGTTCTTGAAGGGTGGGCAGGGGAGCACCAATAATCCTCTCGGCGGTCCGAACCGTTCTCTGTAATCTTCTGGTGTCTGATTTTGTAGCTGAGCCAAACCAGACAGTTATTGATGTGCAAAGAACAGATTCGATGACGGCTGAGTAGAACTGTTTCAGCAGCTCCTGCGGCAGGTTGAACTTCTTCAGCTGTCGAAGGAAGTACAACCTTTGTTGGGCCTTTTTTGCAATGGAGTCGATGTGAGTGTCCCACTTCAGGTCCCGGGAGATGATGGACCCTAGGAACTTGAATGTCTCCACTGCAGCCACAGTGCTGTCCATGATGCTGAGAGGGGGGAGTGCAGGGGGGTTTCTCCTGAAGTCTATGCTCATCTCCACTGTTTTGAGCGTGTTGAGCTCCAGGTTGTTAAGACTGCACCAGACAGCGAGCTGCTCAACCTCTTGTCTGTAAACAGACTCTTCACCATCCTGAATCAGGCCGATGAGAGTGGTGTCGTCTGCAAACTTCAGGAGCTTGACAGAGGGGTCTTTAGAGGTGCAGTCGTTGGTGTACAGGGAGAAGAGCAGTGGGGAGAAAACACATCCCTGAGGGGCGCCAGTGTTGGTGGTGCGGCTACTTGACATTAATGTCCCCATTCTCACTAGCTGTTGCCTACCTGTCAGAAAGCTGGTGATCCACTGAGAGATAGAGCTAGGAACACAGAGCTGATTTAGTTTGGTCTGGAGGAATGTAGGAATGATGGTGTTGAAGGCCGAACTGAAGTCCACAAACAGGATCCTCACATAAGTCCCTGGTCTGTCCAGATGTTGCAGGATGAAGTGTAGTCCCATGTTCACTGCATCATCCACAGTTTGCTCGGTAAGGAAACTGCAGGGGGTCCAGTAAGGGTCCAGTAATGTCCTTCAGGTAAGCCAAAACCAGTTTTTCTAATGACTTCATGATGACAGACGTGAGCGCCACAGGTCTGTAGTCATTAAGTCCAGTAATTTTGGGTTTCTTTGGGACGGGGATGATGGTGGAGCGTTTGAAGCATGATGGAACTTCACACAACTCCAGAGACCTGTTAAAGATCTGTGAAAAGATGGGTGCCAGCTGATCAGCACAGGTTTTCAGACAGGCTGGTGTCACACCGTCTGGGCCTGGTGCCTTTCTTCTTTTGTTCTTTCTGAAGACCTGGCGCACATCTTCTTCACTAATCTGAAGTGCAGAAGGGGTTTGTTAGAGGTGTTAATGGTTGTGTAAGGAGATGGTCAGAACGAGTGTGGGGGGTTTCAAATCTGCAATAAAACTCATTCAGGTCTTCAGCAAGTTGGTGATTCACCTCAGTGCTGGGGGATGGTGTCTTGTAGTTTGTGATGGCTTTCAGACCTTTCCACACTGAGGTTGGGTCGTTTGAAGCGAACTGATCTTCTAACCTTTTTGCATAGGTCCTTTTAGCCGCTCTAATCTCCTTGCTCAGTGTGTTCCTGGCCTGACTGTACAAGACTCTATCCCCTTTTCTGTAGGCATCCTCTTTGGCCTGACGAAGATGTCTGAGTTTTGCTGTAAACCATGGCTTATCATTGTTAAATGTTAAACAAGTCCTGGTAGGAACGCATATATCTTCACAAAAACTGATATAGGATGTTACAGTCTCTGTGAGCTCATCCAGATCGTTTGCAGCAGCTTCAAAAAATCAGTCCATTCGAAACAGGCTTGTAAAACCCGCTCTGTTTCATTGGTCCATCTTTTTACAGTCTTCACTACAGGTTTAGCAGATTTAAGTTTTTGCCTGTAGGTCGGTATAAGATGAACCAGGCAGTGATCAGAGAGTCCCAAAGCTGCCCGTGGGACAGAGCGATATGCATCCTTAATTACTGTGTAACAAAGGTCCAGTATATTACTGTCTCTGGTGGGACATGTAACATGTTGACTGTATTTTGGCAGTTCACTTGAGAGATTAGCTTTATTAAAATCCCCGAGAATGATTAAAACAGAGTCCGGGTGTTTTTGCTCCGTGTCTGCGATCTGATCGGCGAGTTTCTGTAGAGCCAGGCTTACGTTCGCTTGCGGTGGAATGTATACACTTACGAGAATGAACGAGCAAAACTCTCGCGGCGAAAAGAACGGCTTACAGTCAATGAAAAGCGCTTCTAGATCGGAACAGCACATCTTCTTTAATACTGTTACATCTGTACACCACCTCTCATTGATGTAAAAGCACGTCCCGCCGCCACGCGATTTCCCCGTTGATTCAGCCCGGCAGATGAAGCGCGCCGTCCGGTATCGCGTCATTCAGCCAGGTTTCCGTGAAGCACAGAGCAGCGGAGTTTGAAAAGTCCTTATTTGTCCGAGTGAGCAGAAGTAGTTTGTCCGTTTTGTTGGGTAGAGAGCGGAGATTCGCCAGATGGATGCTAGGCAGCGCCGTTCGAAATCCGCGCTGTCGAAGCTTAACGAGAGCGCCAGCTCGCTTTCCCTGTCTTCGGAATCTGGAGAACAATGCAGAAATGTTTTCCTCAAAAAAAGTAATTTATTTAGGACTGAAGAAAGAAAGACATAAACATCTTGGATGACAAGGGGGTGAGTACATTATATGTGAATTTTTGTTTTGAAAGTGGACTTCTCCTTTAACATCTGAAAAACCTTTCTGTTTCACAAAAAGTTCTTTGTGGTGAAAGAAGGTTCTTCAGATTATAAAAAGGTAACAGAGAGATGGTTCTTCAAAGAACCATTGACTGAATGGTGGAACCAAAAATGGTTCCTTTATGACATTGCTGTGAAGAACCTTTTTAAGCACCTTTATTTTCAAGAGTGTACACACTATAATTCCACTGTTTCTTCCTTTCCTTTCTCTTCTGAACAACTGTAACTTTGTATTGCTAGCATATCTCACGCCTCCTTAGATGATCTGTTTTACTGACTTGACTTGGCATGAGTAGACTTGGCTTGGTATGGACAGACTTGGCTTGGAATGAAACAGAAACAGACTTAAACAGAAGCAGAGCCACAACTCACCAACAGCAACATGGGCAACATGAGGGCTATATATACTAAACAAGGAGCATCATATGACAAACCAACCAATGAAAAACAAGACACATGACTAAGACAACCAATGAGAACATGACACATGCAACCAAGGAACCAATCAGAACATAACACACAAGGTGTGTTCGCAGCACTGTGCAGCTTGATCAAATTCTGACTTGAAGCAGTGTATGCCGGTTAGAAATTTTGTCCGACTTGAGACGCCGCAGATGCCTTGTGACTGTCACATGTGGCATCAAAGTATCACAATAGTGATTTGAGAGCAGTGATAATGCTCACAAATCTGTGTTTTTAGAACAGTAAAACAGTTTTTACTGTAGTTGCAATGTTATATTGAGTTACGTTTGTCATAAATCACTGATAAAAGCATATATAACCTCACTTTATTACTATTTATATAAAATATGTTTGATGAGCATTATTCTTGTTCAGATGGCGCTGTATGAGGCAGTACATGAAAAGTGTATCTGTTGCTCATGAAAACGCTTTTGAAATGTCGGTGTATTTGACAAATACTGGATTTAATTCACTTAATCTGTGATAGAGCATGCAAACACTACAACGTTTGTTGAATGTGTATTTTAATAATTCACAGAGACACCAGATTAATGTGACAATCTGATTTACTCAGTCTTGTTATTCCACTTGTCCAACAGGTTATATCCACAACACATCTTTAGACAGAGAGCGCCATAAAACTGGTAAGGAGCAATAAAGCAATTACCATACATCACATCTCCCCTCCTAAGAAATGTATTGCTCAACAGAACAGTTTAAGCAACACAACTCCTATTGTTTTAAATTTTGAATGTTTTGTTGCTGGTTTCCAGTTGTTTCTGACTTTTACTCTCACTTTCTCTCCATCTGCGATAGGTGGTAATGGGTTTGCTCCACAATCAAACTAACGTTTTTGTTTTAGTTGCCTGCCCTTGATGCTCTTATGCACAT
This sequence comes from Labeo catla, assembly GCA_012976165.1. NCBI lineage: Eukaryota > Metazoa > Chordata > Actinopteri > Cypriniformes > Cyprinidae > Labeo > Labeo catla. The sequence continues at coordinate 49,593 of VONZ01001393.1, read as the reverse complement.
TTCTGTAAATCTGTGGTCGCAACAGCTGTGCTGATGTTTTGTTTTCAGTCGTTGACCCATGAGCAACTGTGCAGGAGATAGTTTCACACCATCTAAAGGAGCATTTCTGTACTCCAATACAGCAGTATAAGGATCTCTTTGGCACTCCTGGGCTTTCTTTAACAGGTTCTTGACTGTCTGGATGGTTCGTTCACTTTGTCCATTTGACTGTGGGAAATCCAAAACTGGATGTAAAAACTCCACAAATGCTCCATCTGGGATACCATGTCTTTCAAAGATGTATGTGAGAGCTGTCACAACATGTCTGCTTTTTACCTGTGTAAGTTTGGCAATCTCCGGGAACTTAGAAAAATAATCCACGCACAGTAGATATTCACCTCTGTCAAAGTGAGCAAGTCTACTCCTACTTTCGCCCATGCTGTCTGGAATGTCATGGCAGATGAGTGGCTATGTGGCGTTAATCCATCTGAAAGTGTTACAGATAGCACATTTCAACACAACATCCTCAATTTGCTTTGCCATGCTGGGCCAGAACATGATATCTCTTGCCCTCTCTTTACATTTAACAATACAGAGATGAGATTAATGTACTCTTGCTAATATTGCTAATATCTCATCAGCATTCTCTGGAGTCTTAGAGGAGCATTTTGGAGACTTTGGACTTTTTGAACACTGTCTCCAAGGGCTTATGATTCGTCTCCACCTGTACTGTCTTACCATAGACGTACTGATGGAACTTCATGCAGCCATAGACAATCGGCAAGACCTTTTTTTCTATTTGAGCATATCCTTTCTGACACTCAGTAAGAGACCATAACCGCAGATGAATCGCATTCAATTATGAGCGTGATTGTTGCGTAGCTTGTCAGTGAAGTACTTCAAAACTGGGGCGTTGCTCACAAGTAACTTCAATCTTTTAAAGCTCTTCTGTTGTTCTGACCCCCAATGCCAAGCTACATCACCTTCTAGAAGTTTCCGTAGTGGAGCACTGATGTCTGACATGTTTGGAACGAACTTGGCCAGATACTGAAGCAGGCCTAAGAACCTTATTAGTGCAGCTTTGTCTGCTGGCTCTGGCATGTTCTGTATCGCTCTGACTTTCTCTTTGTCTGGCTTCAAATCATCTGCAGTCAGAATGTGTCCAACATAACTGACTTCGGTGATCCTGATCTTGCATTTGTCTTTGTTCATCTTTAGATTAATGCTTCTAATTCTAACTAGCAGTTGTCTTAGTCTCGTCATGTTGTTCCACATCTTCACCCCACACCAGAATATCATCCGCTATGTTCACGACTCCATCTAAGTCTTCTAGTCTTTGTGCAATGCACTTTTGAAACACTTCTGGAGTGGAAACTACAAAGTCCCAAGAACTGGTATCTCCCAAAAGGAGTGTTGAAGGAGTGTTGTACATAGTTTGGAGCTCTCTTCATCCAGCTGTACTTTCCAAAACCCATGATTGGTATCAAGCACTAAGAATACTTTGGCATTTGGCATCTCAGCTACTATTTCTTCAACTGTGCGCATTGGGTAGTGTTCAGTGTTCATCTGGGTTGAGCTGTATATGGTGGAGTCCTGGTTCACATCCTAAAAAAAGTAATCACATCTTGGTATTCATGTCATTGTGGTTTTTGTTCTCTACTTTGTAAACTCTTTTACTCAGTCCAAGGTTTGAGCATGCTTCTCTTCCTAGGATAGCTGGTGAGTCCTCCTCTACAATCTGGAATTCTAGCTCAAACTCATTGTCTTTGTAACTACATTTGAGCCTTGTCTTACCTTTTGGCTCCATCGTGTGGCCACAATACGTAACTAACAAGCAGTTTGACCTCTTCAGTGGTGTTGTCTTGTTAGAGGTTTTCTGAAAGTTATTATAGGACAACATGTTACACTCTGCTCCTGTGTCTAGCTTAAAGGTAAGTATGCAGTTGTTTATTCTGAATTCTTGAGTCCATTTCTTGTTTTTATCTTCCATGATAGAGACTGTATTCATTTGTGCCAACCATTTGCTTGCTGTTTGCTCACGGTTTTCTATTTCAATAGTACCTATAAACAATTCAGCATTTTCTTGTTGTTTTATCTCATGGACTTTTTTTCTCCAATTTTCTAGGTTTGCCATTTTGTTTTGGTGTTTTGCACATGTGGCTGAAATAGTTCTTCCGTGAGCACTCATTACAGATTTTGCCATATGCCACACACTTCCTTGGCTCATGTACATAACCACATCTCTTGCATTCTTCCTTCCCTTTCCCTGTGTGCTTGATATTTGCCTACTTGACAGTTGACTTGTTTTTGTAATTTTTTTCACAGCCACTTCTGCTTCTTCATAAAGCACTTTCATAAGGCTTTGTGTTATTTGTTGGCACAGTAGACATCCACAGCCTTTACTAGGTTCAACTCTGTTTCCCTGAGAAGCATAGCTCTCCCAGTGTCATTGTTAACACCACAGACAATGCGATCTTTAATCAATTCATCAGTTAATCGTCCACATTCACACTCTTTCACCTTATTTTTCAAATCAGTCATGTATGCATCAATGGTTTCGTTTCTGTGCTCTTGTGAAAAACATATGCCTCAGATACGTAATATTCTTTCTAGGTTCACAGTACTCTCTAAACGTTTCTGTAATCACTTCAAAGTCATCCACATCATCATCAAAGACCATGGTATTAAATACCTATATCCAACCACGAGAAGAAATGTTGCGCACTTTACTTTGTCACTCTTCTCTGCAATGCCATATACAGGTCAAACTTTTGAATCACGTTTGCCAGTTTTTTGCCAGATTTCCTTCGAAACACAAACTGTTAGGAGGCTTCAACTGCTCCATTGTTTTCTTTGGAAACCATGCAACGTTTGTTGAATGTGTATTTTAATAATTCTCAGAGACACCTGATTAACATGACAATCTGATTTACTCAGTCTTCTTATTCCACTTGCCCAACAGGTTATATCCACAACACATCTTTAGACAGAGAGCGCCATCAACAGGTAAGGAGCAATAACGCAAATGCCATACATCACAAACCAGAGATGCTGACATGGCTCGAGACTCGACTTGCAAATTTAAGGACTTGTGACTTGACATAATAAAGCAAGACTTGCGACTCGACTTAGACTTTGACAGATGACTCGAGACCAGACTTGGACTTGAGCCTTGTGACTCGGAAGTCTTTATGGCTTACCTTATATACCTTATAATGGTTCTGAAGTGGTTCTGTGATCATACTGAAGCGTATGATCACATTGATATGATTAGCGCAGCTTTTGGCACTAAGCTAAAGACACTAAGTGAGCGCTTCTTAGTGTTTTCATCCACATAATGTTTAGGATATTGAATCTTTTAGACATTTAAAATGCACATAATCCCTATAAACCACTTATAATAATAATAAGATAAAGAATAAACACTGATGTACAATATATTGAAACAGCAGTAACCTAATAATAGGCTAAACCTTTCACACATAATTAGAGTTTTTTTCCACGTCAAAAGCTTGTATGTAGCTACATATAAAGTTCACTCTATTCTTCCTGTTTACCAGCCACCCACTTTCATGTGTTTCAGAAGAAATGGATGAATTCACGTGTTGTATATCCGACAGGTAACTACATGGTAGCGCACATATAGCTCCTAAACCAAGCCATAAACTGTGATCATTATGAACTTGTTCAAAACACAACATACATTTACTTACATATATTTGTTTATCTGAATAGCTACAGTTTTACTGTGAATAATTTTGCATGCCTCATTTCTTAAACCATGAACAGTGGTGCCAGACATGTTCGGTTTGGCTACTTGTGGCCAAGAGACATTTAACTTGTAAACTCGAAACATTAACTCATCTCTTAAAATTATTACAATAATAAAATTTTATTTTGAATGAAGAATAACAAAGACTAAAATAGATTATAACTGATATTGCGCTCGACCGTCTCTGTGACAGCATGTAATTCGAATTAATTGTTATTAGGAATATTTGTTGAAGGAATAGCCTATATAAGAACATAATATAGAACTATAATGAAATACATTCATTCTTATTTATTCTTATTTTTTGTATATATTATCCCAGACAGCAACGTGTTGGCCCAGATCCGGCCCTGACCTGGCCCGTGTGAGATCCATCCGGGCCAGATGTGGGCCGGATCTGGGCCGAAACTGCTTGCTGTCTGTATAAACAGTAGGGTAGTGGTGCCTGAAGTGGGTATACGCTTCATTTGTTCCCTGACTCATTGCAATCTCTGATAAGATCAGTCGGGGTTTCCCTGTATTAGAGCCGTTTAAACTTACTATTTGAACGCATTTGTTTACTGGATCCTTGAACTGAAAAAAAGTTTACAGGGGTTCACCGGTTTCAGAAATTTCTTATTGTAAAATCCTGCTTCTTTTTATTTGTAAGGTATAATGTACTGATTCAAATCAGTGCTCAATAATAATTATTATTTTACCCGACATGCTCTCGCGTATGAACAGGCAGCATCTGTGGTGCAGAGACTGAGCGGGCACGGGCGCATCAGGTGCAATCATCAAACATATTTAAAAACAATACAGCGCCACGGTCCTGGCCGCATTTTTTGTCCGTCTTTACTGGGTGTTTTTAGTGAATCTTTGCATTTATTCACACATGACTGGATGTGGTGGACTGTCATGATTTTGACTAATGCAGGACACTACTGAATGATGCACATCAGAGGGGTTTTAAGTGGGTCTACACAAAGCCGACTGATAAAGAAGTGAATACGCCGTATAATTGCATATACCCTCAACTACACCACTGATTATAACTATTCTTATATATTTACTTTTCCGCTCCATTTCATGTATCTCTTTGCTCAGTAAGTAACGTTCTGTATCAACGTATGAGTTTAGGACTTATAAATATTTTGTAAATATTATAAATGATATACTGTCTTGATTGGGCAGCACTTCATAGTAAAAATGGACGATGACCCAAAACATACAGCAAAAGCAACTCAGAGCTTTTAAAAGTGAAAAAGTGGAATATTCTGCAATAGCCAAGTCAATCTCCTGATCTTAACCGGATTAAGGTAGTCATTGCCTGCAAAGGAATTCTCGACAAAACATTAAAAATGAACATTTTATTTATTATTATATTTATTTGTCCAATTACATTTTAGCCCCTGAAAATGGGGGGACTGTGTATGAAATAGTTGTTATTCCTAAGCATTTTGTTATATTTTTGTTCAACTCCTTGAATTAAAGCTTAAAGTCTGCACTTCAATTTCATCTTGATTGTTTCATTTTAAATCGATTCTAGTGTATTCCAAATATATATGGACCTGACTGTGTATTGAACATCCCAAGTCTTAGCACTGAAACGGACTGTCTACAAATAAAGCCAGACCACCAGCCGGTGATGGATTTCTGAGCCAAGCGTGTTTAAAGCATCATATTAGCATATGTACAGTGTTTGATTCGCTAAATAGATGCGTCCTTTGAGGAATGCGGACCTTTGAGGACAGATATTTTTTTACTCACCCCCTTGTCATCCAAGATGTTCATGTCTTTCTTTCTTCAGTCGATAAGAAGTTATTTTTCTTGAGGAAAACATTCCAGAATTTTTCTCCATATAGTGGCCTTTAATGGTGTCCCCAGGTTTAAACTTCCAAAATGCAGCTTCAAATGGCTCTAAATGATCCCAGCCAAGGAAGAAGAGTCTTATCTAACAAAACGATCATTTTCAAAACAAATTGAAAATTGATATACTTTTTAACCTCAAATGCAGTGTGTAGAAGGCTTTAGAAGCAGGAAAAATGGGCAAGATTTGAGCTTGACAAGGGTCAAATTGTGATGGCTAGACAACTGGGTCAGAGCACCTCCAAAACTGCAGTTCTTGTGGGGTGTTCCCGGTCTACAGTGGTCAGTATCCATCAAAATGGTCCAAGGAAGGAACAGTGGTGAACTGGTGACAGGGTCAATGGCGGCTAAGGCTCATTGCTGACCCCTGTCTGCCGAAAGCACCAACAGTGGGCACCAGAAGAATTATGAGGTGAAGAATTTGAACACTCCGAGGTGTTGATTTGGCCTCCAAATTCCCCAGATCTCAATCCAATCGAACATCTGTGGGATGTGCTGAACAATCAAGTCCCATGGAGACCCCACCTCACAACTTACAGGACTTATGGTGTGCTCAAGTCATGTCGGATAGATCGTATTTATCATGCCATTCACATCAGGGGCTTGCACAACCGGGAAGCCGACGAGCTGTCACGAGCTGCGCTCCCCAGAGAATGGAGGCTCCATCCCCAGATGGTCCAGCTGAGCTAGAGACATTTCGGAGAGGCTCAGGTAGACTTTTTTGCCTCTCCAGAGACCTCTCACTGCTAGTTGTTTTACTCCCTGACTGAGGGAACACTCGGCTGGCCGCAGGGCCTGTGCGTATATGTGTTTCCCCCAGTGAGCCTTCTCGCACAGATGTTGTGCAAGATCAGGGAGGACAAGGAGCAGGTCCTGCTTGTGGCGCTCCCAGGACTAATACTCCTTGTGACAGCCCCTCTTTGGCAGATTCCTTTGAGGAAGGATCTGCTGACTCAGAGAGGCACCTGTGTCCAGACATCTGGAAACTTCATGTCTGGTCCAAGGGGTAGTAGACACCATCACTTTGGAGAGAGCACAGTCTACGAGACACACCTGTTTGTCAAGTGGTGTTCAGGACCCCTGGAGATGGGATCAGAGTCATGCTGTCCTTCTTGCAGCAAGGGTTGGTGTGAAGTAGTGATGGGGCGTTCTTAAACGATTCGTTCATTTTGAACGATTCTTTAATGTGACTGGGGACGAACGAGTCATCTCGGGGAGTGATTCGTTCAGTCGTGCATGCGCAACATCCTATTAGGTTCTGTACTGGAGTTAGTTCACCTGTTTTGAGTATTTGGGTTTTTGGACTCCTTTGTTATTTTATGGGGCTGTTACGTAATGAACGAACGAATAGAACTCAAAGACTCGAGAGATGAACTAATCAATTATTTTTCCTGCTCACACTGCATTGGTTGAGCTTATAGGGCTGTCACTTGATGAACGAACGACTCAAACTCAAAGACTCGAGAGAAGAACTAATCAATTCTTTTTCCGGCTCACACTGCATTGGTTAAGCCTATAGGGCTGTCACATGATGAATGAACGACTCAAACCCGAAAACTTGTCAGATAAGATGTGAGGTGAGCTAATTATAGACTAAAGACCCAGGTAAACAATGAATTAATCTTTTCTGTCGAGAAGGTTAAATCCACAACTATATAGTCCACAACCATAAATCAGTGCACTACCATTAGTTGACCTTACTATAAGTGTCTATGTTCTATTCAACATTAAACAGAAAAGCAATTTAAAAGTACACTAGAGTACACTATTTCTCTGCTGTATCTGTTGGGCACTACACAACCTTTAGTTTTTCCAGTCTATGAAAATAATTAAATGCAGCTGTACTTTTTTGCATACACGCACATCCTGTATGCTAAAGTGTGTCCCACATCCTGACTGAACAAACGAAAGCGCATTGATGCAGTTTGAAATAGTGTCTTGAGCAGCATGACCAGGAAAAAAGCGCTTAAGATTGCAGTCTCAACTGAGATACAACTGACACCTGAGATTCTCGAGAGACACATACAAAGATGAAGGAGAGGGTAAACTTATATGTTATTGTATATTCTGGTCCACGGAGTTCTAAGTTTATATATTGGTGGTGGTGGGGAGGATGGAGTGGAAAGTCTGCGTCATCAACTGCAGTTCAAATAGAGACACTTCAAGTGTCAAGCTGTGATTGGCCAGGAAGCTAAGATGCACGATCTTGAATGGTCTGAGGGTGAGTGCAGTTTCAGCAAATTTTTTGGTGAAATTTTGCCTAAATAAACTTTTAATTTGCTGCTTGTTAATAGTTAGTAAGGTAGTTATTAAGTTTATGTATTGGGTAGAATTGGGGATGTAAAATATGGTCATGCAGAATATGTACGTTATAAGTAGGGGAGCACAGGGCACAAACTAATGCGGTTAGTTATAAAGTGGTTTAAAAATTCTCACACATGCTAGCATAACCAAATGTACTGTATTTACTAGTTGCCACATCAACACTATAAAAAGTGTGCTGCAGGGCTGTACAGTGCGACATACATGCTACGAAAAAACTGGTCTATGCGATGAATAAATTTACCACTGTAGCACGTGTGCGATAGAGTTTTGCCGCTGAATAGTGTGAGGTGATTTCGCTGTGCTTATCTGTGTGTGATTATACTTGGTAGTTAGGGGTGTGCGATATGCCGATTTTTGATCGTGAACAATTCAAATGTGCCAAGATCGGCTAGGGGCAGTTGTGGCCAAATGGTTAGTGAGTCAAAATGGCCCACTGCTTCGGTTGTGTGTTCATGGTGTGTGTTCACGGTGTGTGTGTGTGTGCACTTGGATGGGTTAAATGCACCCACAAATTCTGAGTATGGTTCACCATACTGGGCCACACATCATGTCCTTTCCTTCCTTTCCTGTTGAAGAAATGCTACCAGATGCTATTCTGTCAGATACAGTTTTGGTGCCTCCGTCTCAATATATAACAATGTACAACGTGACATTCACATCAAATGTTAACTCTGCAGCAGAGTTACACTCATGGGACACTGCACATATTCACAATCACAAAAGTGATTTACATCTGCTTCAAAGCCAGTTAAACATTTAATTCACATGCTGAGATTCCAACTTGTAAAAAGCGTTCACGTCCTCGTAGAACTTGTAATTAAAACTTGTGAACTGGGAGTTTTCTGAGAAATATGACCACATGACCGCTGTACCACCTGACCAACGTAGGCTCTGTTTAGGCGTTGATAGTGTTGCCATAGAAAAGCATAATTCCGAGTCTGAGGATGTGAACAGCTCCGAGTAGAACATCACATGTTAGTCGCATCTCATTTAGAAGGATGCATCCTCCGGAAATGGCATTTGAAGGCTGCACACACCTTTGGGGTGGACTCATTTAAGAAAAGTAACCGTTAAATTGCAAAGTAAAAAATAAATTATAGTATTTTACACCTCACAAGGAATAACGGTCAATTTTATTATGGTTACCTATCATAAATAAGGAATCCTTGTTGTCATCTCGAAATTACGGTAATTACGATATGGCGTGAACGCAGCGTAAGAGTCTGTCAAACAGCGTCTTTCACATCTGATTGATTTTGCATCTAATACTGTCAAAAACACACAAGATTTATCTATAAGGTTATGTCTAAAATGAAAGTAGTTGAGAGAGAAACGGATGCATGCAGCTTTTAAAGCGACAGAACAACATGCTGCCGCTTGTCATGAAAGGAATCGTTAACCCAAAAATTACATTTCTGTCATTATTATCAACCCTAACTTGTGCTACAACTCTTTGGCCTGAGCTATAAAATTTTATTTTATTTTGTTCCATAGCAAAAGTAAATTTCTGGCTGAAGTAAATTTTTCATTCAAATACTGACAAGCTCGAGAGGCAGTGAATTGCATCAAAATCTGATACTGAATTCAGCTAGCCAGTCAAGCAGTGAGCACGACGACCTCCGCAATGTCTCAGTGTTTTAGGAAACCAAGGTTACCATAGTAATCAGAGACGTTCATGAAGGAAACCACAGACATGTTGTTGGTGAATCATCATCATGTGTTGGCACCATGGCTTCAGGGTTTCGATGCAGCTGTGGGTGACCACGATGCACAAGCCCAGATAGCACACCGCTGAAACGTACACCATAAGCCCCAGCAACCTCTGACATTATTTCAAGTGGACAGACCTGCCTAGTCTGAAATGGTGCAGAGTAGACAAAATGGCCACCATGTGCTCTTGAGGCAGGCTAATGTCTACACTGAGTTGAAAACCACTCCTAGATATGTTATAGCAGGGGTCACCAGACCCGGTCTTGGAGGGCCGGTGTCCCTGCAGAGTTTAGCTCCAACCCTAATTAAACACACCTGAACCAGCTAATCAAGGTCTTACTGGGTATACTTGAAACTTCCAGGCAGGTGTGTTGAGGAAAGTTGGAGGTAAACTCTGCAGGACACTGGCCCTCCAGGAACAAGTTTTGTGACCCCTGTGTTATAGACTGACTCGGGGCGAGAATGCTCTTCTGCATGTTTACACATAGCCCTAGAGCAGTTCTCAAACTTTTTCTGCCATTCCCCACTTTGAAGGTAGGGAAGGGTTCCAAGCCCCACCTCTCCCCAATCACCCCAACAAAATGGTAATAAACTAGGCTTTAAGTTGAACTGTTAAAATGTATTCAAACTTATTTTATTAACATCACATTTAAAAAAACGTAACATCAAATAACAGCATTATAAACTATAATATACTATCACTATAATACTACCACTTTGCATGTAATAAGACTTTGTTCAAAAGTAAATAATAATAATAATGCAATTGTGTTTGCATTTTGCCTGATAACATCAAATTCAGAAAAGGAGAAAATAAAAGTGTAGACTAGCTGTGCTTTGCTTCATTTTGTCTCTTTACAAACTGCATGCAAAACTAACAAAGGGAACACGCACAAGTCTCTCATATGCTCCCACCACACCAACTGTAAATCCAAGACCAAGATATGCCTCATATTATTTTTTTTCCGGCTAGCTTTTTGGTTGATTACGTCCAGGGGCAGATCTACTGGTGTGGCACGGGGTGGCAACTGCCACCCTAAGAAAAAGCTGTGCCACCCCACCTGCCCCCCATAATTACCAGAGAATAAAATATAAATGTAAGCAGTGTTTCATAAAATCCTAACAACGGAGAGAGGAGAGGGCTGAACACAGGTTTTATACTTTCACATATTCACACACACATTTACAGTAAACAGTACCAGTACATCAGATGATGGAAATTTCACTATTCTATTTGTACAGTAAACTGTAGCACATGTTGTACAGCTTCAAACATGTGACTGTCAAATTTTGATTCGTAACCATTTTTTTTTGTGTGTGTGTACTACTTTTTTGCGGATCTGAGAACTGACTGCCAGAAATATAGCTGCTCTTGTGTCGGGAGATCAAGAAACTGCTAATAGTACTGTGTACTATAATGAAATCTGTCCGAATGTGCAGCGGACACTGAATTTATTTATTTATTATTTAATTTTTTACTGTACTGTATTGTACAATTCTTTGGTATTTTAATGTTTCTAGTGCTTTTCATCTACTACAAGATTACTTTACAGTAATAAAATGAAAATAATTTTTTAAACAAAAGTTAATTGCTGAGTTATACGTCTGTATCTGTAATTTAATTTATGTTGTATACTGTGAGAAGAGTTTTTTCTTATGGTGTTTTTGATCTCATGAGAGTTTAATGGGCAGGAAAGTCATCTGTAAGCATTTAGGAATACCTGTAATAACTATAGATTGAAAAGTTTGAAAGACAAACTTATGCTGGCTTGTCTTGAAGTCTTGTTTAAAAAACATAAATAGTTTGGTCAGTTAGATGTTCTACATGTTGGCTAGATGTTCTAAAGTCTTGCTAGTTGTTTGTTAGGAGATTCTGGGTGGTTGCTAGGCTTTTGCTATGAAGTTACTGGGGTGTTGATAGTGTTTTCTGGGTGATTACAGAGAATCCCACCTCTATTAAAGAAGTCTACTTCCGGAACAAAAATTTACAGATAATGTACTCACCCCCTTGTTATCCAAGATGTTCATGTCTTTCTTTCTTCAGTCATAAAGAAATTATGTTTTTTGAGGAAAATATTTTAGGATTCTTCTCCATATAATGGACTGCTATGGTGCCCCGAGTTTGAACTTCCAAAATGCAGCTTAAATGTGGCTTCAAACGATCCCAAATGCGGTTTTAAAAGATGACAGCTGAGGAAAAAGCGAAACGACTGGTTACTTTCATTAAAAAAATACAAATTAAATACTTTTCAATCTCAAATGCTCATCTTGTTTTGCTCTGCATGAACTCTGTATAGTCTGGTTCAAGACAATTAGGGTATGTTGAAAAACTCCAATCGTATTTCCTCCCTTAACTTCAAAAATCATTTCAAAATCATCCTACATCGCTGCAGAAGTACCGACCTAGCTTTGAAAAGTGACCATGCAAAAAAGATCAAACCCTTAACAAAAAAGGTAAAACAGTCGATTTTGAAGTTGAGGGAGAACATGAGATGGGAGTTTTTCAACATACTAACTGTCATGAACCAGAAAAAACAGTTCAGGCAGAGAAAGACAAGACGAGCATTTGACATTAAAAAATATATAAATTGTATTATTTTTATGAAAATAACCGATTGTTTTGCTAGATAAGACCCTTCTTCCTCGGCTGGGATTGTTTACAACTGCATTTTGGATCGTTTGAAGCCGCATTTAAACTACATTTTCGATTTTTAAACTCGGGGCACCATAGCAGTCCATTATATGGAGAAAAATTCTGAAATGTTTTCCTCAAAAAACAATTTCTTTACCATTGAAGAAAGAAAGACATGAACATCTTGGATGACAAGGGGGTGAGTACATGATCTGTAAATCTTTGTTCTGGAAATAAACTTCTCCTTTAATAACAGAAAATCAAACATTGTTTTTAAAACCTATCCATTTTCAGTGTTTTGATATTATTGTATCTCTTTCTAATGTTAGGAAATTTAAAAGTATAGCCAATGTAATTTTAAGGAAGGAAACACTAGTCATGAAGAAGTCTATGCTATTTCATTAAGTACATTTTCTTAATTTTCATAAAAAGCCATGCTAACAACATTCATGAGAGCACTGCACAGTTATTTTCTATAGCGATGTTTTTTTTTTTTTTAGTTATATTTCTGTGCCTTTAACGGACAGGACAGTAGAGAGATGACAGGAAAGAGAGGGGAACGGGATTGCCAAAGGACCTCGAGACGGGATTCAAACTCGGGTCGCCACGAGCACAACTGTGCTATATGTCAGCACACTAACCACAAGGCTGTTTGCGCCAACTATAGCAATGGTTATTAATGAAAACTACGTATTATTGCATGAATAATAAACAATGATCTTTAAATCAATTAAAAAAAACACATTTTATTCTATTGTATAACTGTAAATTTTAAGAATATTTTGAAAATAACAGACCATTTCTTTATGATATTAAAGAAAAGGTCTTTAATATCATAAAGAAAAGGTCTGTTATCTTCAAAATATTCTTAAAATGTACAGTTATACATTAGAATAAAAGTTGTCTTTTTTATTGATTTAATAAATCAATAACCCCCCCATTTTTCAGGACTTTCCAATGATTCCACAATGCCTAACAAAGGTATGCTACTTTCTGAAAAAAAAATCATGATGTTTGCTTTAAAGTCTGTGACTGAGAAAAAAAAAAAAAAATTAAACTTCATTGTCTGATAGGTATTAAAAGAAAGTGTGACCATGAATCATCCTCCTCAAAGCCACACCCGACAACAGGCAAGTAAATTATGAATCTGTCCACTCGTAATCTGACACTACTAGAGCAGAGCTATTTAATTTAGTAAATTTCCTTAATTTTCATAAAAAGTCATGCTAACAACATTCATAAGAGCACTACACAAAGTTATTTTCTATATAGCAATGGTTATTAATGAAAACTACGTATTATTGTTTGAATAATAAACAATGATCCTTAAATCAATTAACAAAACTAATTTTATTCTAATGTATAACTGTAAGTTTTTAAAATATATATTTTGAAGATAACAGGCATTTTCTTTATGATATGAACATAGTCATAGTACATATACAAAGTCATAATCTGAATGCCCTCCCCTCCCTTTTTTTCAGGACTTTCCAACCATTCCACAAAGCCGAAGAAAGGTATGCTACTTTCTGAAAAAAAAAAAAAAAAAATTATAATAATAATAATAAAAAATCATGATGTTTGCTTTAAAGTCTGTGACTGAGAAAACTTCAATTTCTGATAGGCATTAAAAGAAAGTGTAATCATGAATCATCCTCCTCAAAGCCATCCCTGACAACAGGCAAGTTAATTCTGAATCTTTCCACTCGTCATCGGACACTACTAGAGTAAATAATCACTTCAGCCTAGAAGGTCTACATAGTAGAACAAGTTGGTTACAGAATAAGGAAAAAAAGGGGAAACACTAGCCATGAAGTCCATGCTATTTAATTTCTTTGTTAGGCATTGCACAATGCCTAACAAAGGTATGCTACTTTCTAAAAAAAAAAAAATCATGATGTTTGCTTTAAAGTCTGACTGAGAAAAAAATAATTAAACTTCATTGTCTAATAGGTATTAAAAGAAAGCGTAATCATGAATCATCCACCTCAAAGCCACACCTGACAACAAGCAAATAAATGATGAATCTGTCCAATCGTAATCTGAAACTACTAGAGTAAATAATCACTTTGGCCTGGGTTTACATAATAGAAAAAGTTGGTTACAGAATGGAAAAAAAGTAAACACTAGCCATTAAGAAGTCTATGCTATTTCATTGAGTAAATTCCTTTACTAGACAAAGTTATTTTCTATATAGTAATGGTTATTAATGAAAACTATGCATTATTGCATTTATAATAAACAATGATCCTTAAATCAATAAACAAAACTAATTTTATTCTAATGTATAACTAAGTTTTAAAAATATTTCTTTATGATAAGAACATCGTCTGTTAATTGTGGAACCCCCACTTTTTTCAGGACTTTCCAACCATTCCACAAATCCTAACAAAGGTATGCTACTTTCTAAAAAAATTATGTGTTTTCTTTAAGTCTGTGACTGATAAAAAAAGAATTAAACTTCATTGTCTGATAGGCATTAAAAGAAAGCGTAGTCATGAATCATCCACCTCAAAGCCACACCTGACAACAGGCAAGTAAATTCTGAATCTGTCCACTTTTAATCTGGCACTACTAGAGTAGTCACTTCAGCCTAGAAGGTCTACATACTTTAGTCACACTGAAGCTACAACAAATGTAAAGATGTGATATCAGACATTTTCTTTACTTCCTTTTTTTTAAGTAAAAAGATACTTTTTTTTTGCACACATTCTGGTGTAGTTATACTAGCAGGGACTAATAAGAGTATGACGATCTGGCATAAGTGTTACATACCAAATACATCTACACATATAATACATTGTGGTGTTTGTAAAGATATATATATATATATATATATATATATCATATATATTCATATAATGCATTTACTTAAATAATAATCCTCATTGTGATTGTCTTCTTCATTGTGAACAGATATGATCATGAAGAATGCAAAACAAATCATGAAAAAAGTCATTGATAAATTACACCACACAATCAGTATGCACAATGACATCATTTCAAAGATAAATAAAATGTATACAGTCAACATAAAGAAGACAACCATCGGGATTGTTGGGAGATCTGGAGAAGGGAAGAGCTCCCTATTAAGTGCAATCTTGGGAAAAAAGAATCTAATGCCGTCTGGTAGTTTTGGTGCTTGTACATCTGTTGTTACTCAGGTAAAAGCCAATCTGACTGACTCCAACTACACAGCAGTGATTGAATTCATCTCTAAAGAGGTTTCCCCATTTATATTCATCTTACCATTACTTTAATAAATATATAAATAAATCAGACTGGAGGAAAAGAAATAAAATCTTATTTTTTATATTGTGCCTGTGTAGGAGTGGGAGAAAGAACTCAAGGATCTTCTTACAGTTTTATCAGATGACAGTGAGGACAGCAATGAGGACTTGTTTGAAATTGCTGTAGAAAAGATCACTGCGCTGTATGGACGTGGTGCAGACCAGAAAACATTAGAAGAGCTCAAGAAAGATGACAAATATGCTGAGATTGAAAACTTCATTACGGAAACTCAAAACTCAAAAAAAATCTCAAAAAGTGATGTATGTTTTTAGGACAATACAACTAATATTTACATTTCACAAATAATAATAATAACAATAATAATGTAAGTAATAAAAAAAATGCTTTTTAAATTTATTTTTCATTAAAGTTAAAACAACTTATTTCCTCAACAGCTCTCTGAATTTGCCAAAGATATTGCATGTTACGTACTAAACAGTAAGTCAAGTCATGGTGGATGGTTATGGCCGATTGTGAAGTGTGTGACCATCAAGATTCCAGACTGTCGTGAACTCCTCGAACACATTGTGCTTGTTGATCTTCCTGGGACTGGAGACTGCAATAAGACTAGAGATGACTTGTGGAAATCTGTACGCATATTACCAGGGACAGATTATCACGCAGAGGTGCCCTGGGCACGGACCGATGTAAAGGCCCCCCTCGGTTGAAATCACATTCCGATGAGAGTGGTATTTCGGCTCAGGGCAATTCAGGGCAAATACATTAAAGAGAATTACCAAATTATGATTAGAATAGATGCAAGCAGACACTGTCAAAATGTCAACCAAAAAAATCAACCAATATCCTTGAAAAAACACAAAAATCAATTTTAATGTCAATAGTCATGTAGCGAATTTTAGCTCAAAACGAAATGTATATAAATAATTACAATTAATTATGATTAATTACAATTATTTATATCAGCTGCCAGTAGTAACTCTAGCCGAATTAATTTTTCCATCAACTAATCTGTTCGCCCAGCGAACATTCAGTATAATTTTATATCAACTATAAGAAGTGATATTTTCTTAGCCACAGAAAATAACTTTCTTAAAGTACCATTGCATTAGAGCATGTAGCTCGAATCGGAATCGTAAAGGGACATTAATTTGCAAAGCAGAATCAGAATCAACACTCATGTAATTTGTGCACAAGAGTTTTATTAACGAAGGACTGACACATAACTAATCTAAACAAGCAAACATAAAAGCACTCATACATGGGAGAAGGGTCAGTGAGAAGCAGTTAGAGAGAGACAAGAGAATGAAGCTATGAAAAGAGTCAGTTAACCACCTGCTGTGAAACCATAAGTGCTGTCTACAGCTTATACTAAACCTCTGTATTGTTTAGTTAAATGTACGATACTTGCATTGCCTTGGTTGTTGAACAAGTGTCCGAATGCAGTCTCTGGTGTATGTCTTGATGGTTTGGAGCAGGGGTGGTTTTGGAAGTGCAATCACGTTCTTCCGGGTCTGAAGAGTGATGAATTCCAAAATTGTTCTGACTCGATGGTGACTGGGAGTTTCTTCCCATGTGAAAAGTGAAGAAGAACCAAGAGCTGAGAGGGACCCAGCTGAAGTCCTGTGATCTTTGGGAAAAGGAAAGACAAGGTCGCAAGGCCTGGCGCGTGCTTAGGGAAGTCCTGAAGAGTTCTAGCTCATCCTCCTCATCCTCGTAGGTTCTAAAAGAACCTCTGGCTGACTGAGGCGATTCATGAAGATGAATTCCAGGGTTGAGTGAAAATGTCTGGCTCTTTGTGGTCGAGAGCCACAGCTCTGTATGTTGGGCCCACCGGGCACACCCTGTGCCGGCTCAGGCTCCCCGTGGGTTCCTCCACACGGGCAGCAATCGGAAGACATTGCAGACGAAGAAGACAGTGAAGAAAGAAGGGCATTCAATCGTTTGAAGCCTTTAAGCTCTCTGGAGGCTGTGCCTCCAGGAGGTCCGCGAACCAATGGTAACTTTCACCTTTGGAGGGAAAGTTTACGACTCTTTGTCTGTGAGCATGGTATTTTGCATATGTAATTCGATTGGTTGTTGATGCAAAAACTACTAAGGTTTCTTAAAACACTAATATGTTGCATAGGTATCAACATCTAATTTACACCATCTTTTAGATCATCAACATACGAATTAAAAGAGTCCAAACATGGCATAGGTGGGTAAACGACTAATCTATCATAACGCATGCATAAAACAGTAGAAAGACAAATACAACAGACAAAATTAAAATACAATGCAGTAATACTGTACACAATAACCTGGGCTATGTGTGATAGGAAGGTCAAAGAAAGGTTTATCTGTGAATGAATAGGAAAGAGTCTGTCTCTATAGGCATTGTTTCTTTTCTATGGGAAATGTAGCATGGGCAGATGTGCTTTCCTTGAAGCAATAAAACCTCTTATCAGATAGTCAGCCTGGCAACTGAGCCCTTTTGGGGTGTTAGAGGCCTTTTGGGTTTTAAAGACTATTTGTTAAATGTAACAATTAATGTATGTCTGATTGGTCCAGACGCTACAGTCAGGATAAGGCAATGTAAATACAAAAAGTGCCCAATGTCAAGTGTAGCGCTATGCTGTGTTGACGACATAGTGTAATTACCGTAATTTCGAAATGACAACGTGACATTCTACTCAGAACTGTTCACGTCCCCAGACACAGAATTATGCTTTTCTATGGCAACACTATCAACACCTAAACAGATCCTACGTTGGTCAGGTGGTACAAGTCGTATTTCTCAGAAGACTCCCAGTTCACAAATTGTAATTACGAGTTATACGAGGACGTGAATGCTTTTTACAAGTTGGAATCTCGTAATTACAGGAATTCCGATATGGCATGAATGCACCTTTAGTTCTGGCAGGTCACATGAGTCATGGTTGCATCAGCTGACTCTCAGCTGATCCACTACTACTTATAGGAATATGACACCTCAGCATTCATATGTAGGGTCCTTTAGTATTATCAGCTGCTTTTGCGTTGCTTAATAACTAATTACCCTCCTCCATCCCTAACTCCTCCTCACATCCAGCCAGGATTTGGCCTTCTGATTCTCCTTTGAATCAGACTAATTTTAAAATGTACACATTAAATTACTAAACATTAATGATATCAGCAATACATTTATGTTGGTTCTGTTCTGTTACCCTGGGTGGTTATTGCTACCGCCAATTCAAACTGTATGCTAATTGTCTGTTATCTTTGACGATAGTGGTCCTGACAGAAATAAGTGATTGGGAAAAGTAACATAATTAGCAGGTATTTCACACTTGTTCATGTGCACACCACGACAGACAAAACTGTGTCATTCATTGATACATACTGTATGATAATCCGACAATAAAAATGAACAACAACAATAATGCGGTTACTTTCGTGTCACACTTTAACTTCACACAGAACTAGAGGAAGTCAAAACTAATCAAATCCAGCAGCTTTCAAGGATAAAGTACTCATCTGGACTGTTCAAATAATAAATAACAGAGTTGTATAGATTTCGGAGTTGTAGTGATATTAAAGCCTTCATGTCATCTCCCTCCACAGGTGTAATACACATTTTGAGAGTTGAGTCACTCTCCCATTTTATACAGTTATTCACTAAAAATATGATTCTTTTAAAATCTGAAACGTTATTGGGCTAAAAACCTGTCACTCATAAATCATCACACGTCTGTCTGCTGATCATTAGTGAATGATTATAATAAGTGCAGCAGGCACTACAGTGTGCCTATGTGTTTAGTAACATTGTGATGACTGATTGGACGCAGTACATGCACACTTGGGGTTATTTGTTAACCAATTATCCTAT
Organism: Labeo catla; assembly: GCA_012976165.1. Classification (NCBI taxonomy): domain Eukaryota; kingdom Metazoa; phylum Chordata; class Actinopteri; order Cypriniformes; family Cyprinidae; genus Labeo; species Labeo catla. Next base: position 30,228 of record VONZ01001393.1, on the reverse strand, counting down.
ACAATTTAGATGTTTGAAAAATGCCAAACTGGCTCCAAACAAGCCTAATTTTACTTGCACTATCAAATTCAAAATTGCCTGGGAACCCGCCCAATCTGGCAACACTGCCCACCCCTCCAGTCTAGTGCCCTCGGTACATGTGTTAATTCATCCCTGGATATTATTACACCCTTTTGAAAATAAATATTATAGTACCATATGTTGCTACAAGATTGTCCTCTAACTCACTATTTCAAATTGTGTAGAAACTGTCAGAGTGCTCTTCTGTGTGGATTGTAAGTGATATCAATCGAGCAATCACTGACAGAGACCCCTGGGGGATATTAAAGCACTGCATGGAAGAACTGGGACCAGGAGGAGAGTGCAAAAGCATCAACTTCATCTGTACAAAGACTGATGAGATCGATCCAGTAGGCTATATGAGGTTTGAATTAAAATGTATAAATAGCAAAAAAGAGTAGTGGGTCACATTTTTTGGCCAGTGCACTCTATGTGCCTAAATGTTGCTTGTCTTTTTCATTTTTATTTATGTATTTATTTTTTGACACGCTGTTGGAGAGTTCATGTTGTTGTGCTTCTTTCAGAATTTCAAAATAACACTTTCTGATTTTTTAATCTGTCTTTTTAGATCTACACGACTTCCTGAAAATGGAAACTCAGAAGATAAGGTAAAGAATTTACAAATAACGAATTCCTGTTTTTCCTACTTTACACAAAATGTCTAAATGTTTCTGGAAATTTGGTTGTAAATGGAATTTAATTAATGTAACAATTTAACAGGAAAGAGGAAAAGTAGAACCTTATAAGTTTTACATAAATTTTACATAAAACTATGAATAGAGATTTCATTGTATTATAATACAAGACAATATTAAGAAGAATATTATATTTTGAAAAAATCTTACAAAAATGTAAAAAGTATACATATTTAACCATTGAGACTGATACCACAACTGATCTATATTATTAGGCTCATTACATTCACATGCTCACATTGTTTTTATCATTCTTCAGGATCAGAAAAAAAGGTGCATACGTCACAGAAATGAACTTGCCAAGACAAGTGTGAAAGAAAAGTTTGAAAATTCTGAAATTAAGGTATTTTAATCATATTATATTATTGTTTTTATCATAGTTTTTAAAACAATCTGATTGTATACTGTAAAAATTATATGACCAATAAGTCATGACAACATGTGTTTTTACATTTGCTCATCTTAATAAGTTAAGAAGATACAAAGACTTTTTAAAGTCTGTTTAATGAAAATGTTAAAATTACTTACATGGCTGATTAAACTGAAAAAAAAAAATAGCATAGCAGCTTCTTTTTACAATGTATATATATTTGATTTCTTTATTTCTTCCTTTTAGAAAAGATTCAGCACTGACAATCATTTTCTTCAAGTATTTACTGTAAGTTGCAATGCATTCTTCAACCCCAGTTTAAATCTGGAATCTACTGAAACAGGTAAACTCTCCTTGTTTCTACACTACAACACCTCATCAGGACACAAAAATGTACACAAAGTAATAGTCTGTTCTGTAATACATTTTGTATATGTACTGTATATTTTAATTGCCTGCATATTTTAAATAAATTTGTTTTTTAAATAAATTAATAAAATATTTTACAAGCCAGACAAAGCACTGAACAAATGATTCATTGTGACATACTTCTGTAGAAATCCCAAATCTGCAGGATGTTCTGAGGAGTTGTAACAAAAGCATTAACCAAGAACTGACCAGAGATTATGTCGATGAAGCAAAGGGAGTTCTGTCTCTGATCCAAAGTGTCCAGCTAGATACCTTAGTGAGTAAGGTGAACTCACTTCCCGTTTGTTGCGGTTGCACGCTTAGAGTTTGAGCTCCGTCGAGTTAATTTCTTATTGTCTGTTTTTCAATTCAAAATCAATTTTATACACAATCATTCTTGTTTCTTATAACGTGTGAATATACCCCCTATTGTATTCTACAACTAAAACATCCGGATTGCTTTGTTATCACTAGTTTTGTTTTGATTTCCGGAGTCGCTAGCCTATAGCCCGTTAGCAGCACCAGCGTGGTTGCCGCTAATCCTGCTTGCATTGTTTACACACTGCTTACACACATTTCCATTGTTTACTCACTGTTACTTGCTTTAATGGCGAATTTGTGTCCACCTTTGAGTGCAGGTGAGGACACGTTCGAGCTGCACTCGTTGCAGCTCGAGCTGGAGGCCGTGGAGAAGCAGATCCAGGAGCTGTTGGTGCGGCAGACGGAGCTGAGAGAGCGGAGGGCCGCTCTGGAATCCTCCCGGGTGAGTATACAGCGCGATACTAACACTCTGACCACCTCTACTCCGTGTGCTTCTCTGCACAGCTCCCGTGCACCCTGGACGCGATCTTCCCAGATGTCCTTCACTCCGGCGCCGGGACACCACGGACCCTGGGTGCAGCAGCAGCGGAAGACGCGAGCCAGGCCCCGGCCGAGGACCTCGCCCCCTCCGCCGCCTCCGGTCTTCGAGATCTCCACCCGGAACCGCTTCGCTCCCCTCCGCGAGACGGAACGCGACGCTGTGATCGTCGGAGACTCCATTGTCCGGTACGTACGTGCTACTTTAGCTAAAGGTAAAGTCCACACCCACTGTTTTCCTGGTGCTCGCGTTCTCGATGTTTCTGCGCAGATACCCGCAATCCTGAAGGACGGCGAGAGCGTCGGCGCGATCGTCCTGCACGCGGGGGTGAACGACACCAGGCTGCGGCAGACGGAGGTTCTGAAGAGGGACTTCAGCAGCCTGATCGAGACGGTTCGCAGCACGTCGCCCGCGACGAGGATCATCGTGTCAGGACCGCTTCCCACGTATCGACGTGGGCACGAAAGGTTCAGTAGACTCCTTGCTCTAAATGAATGGTTATTGACATGGTGTAAAGAACAGAAACTGCTCTTTGTTAATAATTGGAATCTTTTCTGGGAGCGTCCTAGGCTTTTCCGTGCTGATGGCCTGCACCCCAGCAGAGTCGGAGCGGAGCTGCTGTCGGACAACATCTCCAGGACGCTACGCTCCATTTGACTAGTGAGTACATTCTTATATGATTGCTACGATGGCTTTTGTTCTGAACGCTTAAATGATAGTAGTTGCACTGTCCAATCTATAAAGACTGTGTCTGTTCCTCGAATAGTGAGGTCAAAACATAAATTTAATGCAGGATCTAGAAAAAATCTGATCGTAATTAAACCAGAAAAAAGCAAAATACACGAACAGAAACCATTTTTAAAGCTTGGGCTCCTAAACATTAGATCACTTGCACCCAAAGCAGTTATTGTGAATGAAATGATCACAGATAATAGTTTTGATGTACTCTGCTTAACTGAAACCTGGCTAAAACCTAATGATTATATTAGTCTAAATGAGTCTACTCCACTAAACTACTACTATAAGCATGAGCCCCGTCAGAGTGGTCGTGGTGGTGGTGTTGCAACAATATATAGTGATATTTTCAATGTTACTCAGAAAACAGGATACAGGTTTAATTCATTTGAAATACTTTTGCTTAATGTTACTCTGCCAGATATGCAAAAGAAATCTCTCCTATCTCTTGTTTTAGCTACTGTGTATAGACCGCCAGGGCCATATACAGATTTCCTAAAAGAATTTGCAGAATTCCTTTCAGAACTATTGGTTAATTTTGATAAAGTGCTAATTGTCGGAGATTTTAACATTCACGTTGATAATACAAATGATGCGTTAGGACTTGCGTTTACTGACCTAATAAACTCTTTTGGAGTTAAGCAAAATGTCACTGGGCCCACTCATCGTTTTAATCATACGCTAGATTTAATTATATCGCATGGAATTGATCTTACTGATATAGATATCGTACCTCAAAGTGATGATGTTTCTGACCATTTCCTTGTATCGTGCATCCTGCGTATCACTGATATTAACTGTAGGGCTCCGCGTTATCGTCTTGGCAGAACTATTGTTCCAGCCACCAAAGATAGATTCACAAATAACCTGCCTGATTTATCTCAACTGCTCTGTGTACCCCTTAATACACAGGATCTAGACAAAATGACTAGCAATATGGGCACCATCTTCTCCGATACGTTAGAAGCTGTTGCCCCCATCAAATTGAAAAAAGTTAGAGAAAAACGTATTGCACCATGGTACAACAGTAATACCCATTCCCTCAAAAAAGAAACTCGCAATCTTGAGCGCAAATGGAGAAAAACTAACTTGGAAGTTTTTAGAATTGCATGGAAAAACTGTATGTCCAGATACAGACAGGCTTTAAAAGCTGCTAGGGCTGAGCATTTCCGCGAACTCATAGAAAATAACCAAAACAATCCAAGGTTTTTATTTAGCACAGTGGCTAGATTAACAAATAACCAGACACCACCTGAGCTAAATATTCCTTTACAGTTTAATAGCAATGACTTTATGAATTTCTTCACTGATAAAATAGATAACATCAGAAATACAATAACCAATGTAGATTATACTGCATCTAATATGTCAACTTCTTTCGCCGCACCCAAAGAAAAACTGCAGTACTTTACCGCTATAGGACAGGAAGAGTTAAATAAACTCATCACTGTGTCTAAACCAACAACATGCCTATTAGATCCCGTACCCACTAAATTACTAAAAGAATTGTTACCTGTGGCAGAAGAACCGCTTCTCAATATTATCAACTCATCGTTATCTTTAGGTCACGTCCCTAAACCATTCAAGCTGGCGGTTATTAAGCCTCTTATTAAGAAACCACAGCTAGACCCTAGTGAACTGGCAAATTATAGACCCATTTCTAATCTTCCATTTATGTCTAAAATTTTAGAGAAAGTTATATGTGCTCAACTGTGCTCATTCTTGCAAAAAAATGATATCTATGAAGAATTTCAGTCAGGCTTCAGGCCCCATCACAGCACAGAAACTGCACTTGTTAAAATCACTAATGACTTGCTTCTTGCGTCAGACCAAGGCTGCATCTCACTGCTAGTTTTACTTGATCTTAGTGCTGCGTTTGACACTATAGATCATGACATACTAATAGATCGACTACAAAATTATGCAGGTATCCAAGGGCAGGCTTTAAAATGGTTTAGATCCTACCTGTCTGATCGCTACCACTTTGTTTATTTAAATGGGGAGTCATCTCAGTTATCACCAGTAAAGTATGGAGTGCCACAAGGATCTGTTCTAGGTCCTCTACTATTTTCAATATACATGCTGCCCCTTGGTAATATTATTAGAAAACACGGGATTAGTTTCCATTGTTATGCTGATGATACTCAACTATATATCTCAACAAGACCAGATGAAACTTCTAAATTATCAAAGTTAACAGAGTGCGTTAAAAATGTAAAAGATTGGATGACCAACAATTTTCTGCTATTAAATTCAGATAAGACAGAGATATTACTTATTGGACCTAAAAACAATACACAGAATCTTTTGACTTACAATTTACAACTAGACGGATGTACTGTTACTTCCACTACAGTCAAAAGCCTGGGTGTTATATTAGACAGCAACTTGTCTTTTGAAAATCATATTTCTCATGTTACAAAAACAGCATTCTTCCATCTTAGAAACATTGCCAAGCTGCGAAACATGTTACCTGTTTCTGATGCAGAAAAGCTAGTTCACGCATTCATGACCTCTAGACTGGACTATTGTAATGCACTATTAGGTGGTTGTCCTGCATCTTCAATAAACAAGCTACAGATAGTCCAAAATGCAGCTGCTAGAGTCCTTACCAGGTCAAGAAAATATGATCATATTACCCCAATTTTAAAGTCTCTGCACTGGCTGCCTATTAGGTTCCGCATCAGCTACAAAATAGCACTTCTTACCTATAAGGCACTTAACGGTTTAGCTCCTGCGTACCTAACTAGTCTTCTACCACGCTACAATCCATCACGCTCCCTAAGGTCACAAAACTCTGGACTGTTGGTAGTACCTAGGATAGCAAAGTCCACTAAAGGAGGTAGAGCTTTTTCACATTTGGCACCCAAACTCTGGAACAGCCTTCCTGATAACGTTCGGGGTTCAGACACACTCTCTCTATTTAAATCTAGATTAAAGACACATCTTTTTAGCCAAGCATTCAAATAATGCATCTCATAAACTTTTTCTGCAGCTATATCTGATCAAATGTTCATTTTAATCTTTTAGCTCTGGTTTAACAAACCTTCCTTTTCTTAGTTTGAACAGCAGCTACGCTAATTATGTTCCTATTTGTTCTCTGTTTTTGCCATGGGATTGACATCCCATGGTAACTAGGAATTCACAAGCTCCAGTGTGGATCCAGAACACTTAAGAAAAGATGATGCCAACCCTTCAGAGGACTTCAGATGATGCCAACCCTGAAAACATACAGCACTACCAAATTCTGCTACAAATTTATAGTGTTCTTTGTCTGTTTGATTACGTCATTAATTGATCTTTACCAGACATCTCTACCATATGTACATCAAGCTACTACTACATATATAGTAAAAATGTCAATTTGGTGTAAAGCTGCTTTGCAACGATATGTATCGTGAAAAGCGCTATACAAATAAATTTGAATTGAATTGAATTGAATACAAACAAGAAAACCGTATGCATCAAATTACACACATTTTACATGCAGATATTTTCAGAATGCTGCCATTATATATTATTCTCTAATTTAGTGCTGTTGTATGTGTTGAAGGCTGAAAAGAAAGCCAGTGTCCGCATTGAACTTGAAACCAATCTAACGAAGGCACTAAATGAACTGGACAAATATTTTGGCAACATTCATCATGATCTGAATAAGCGTCTCTCAAAGGGAGTGAAAGAATCAGTGAACTCATGTGTTGCTTCCACAAAGGCATTGGTAGCATCTGTAAGTGTGGTTTAAATATATCAATGTATGGCAATTTTCATGCCCCTTTAACACGTTGTTATTTTAAATTAACTAACTAATTAATTAACTATTTAAAAAAAAAACAAAAAAAACAAAAAAAAAAAAAAAAAAAAAACAGAGAAAGAGAAGAGGATTCCATAAAACCCTTCAAGCTTTGTGCAAGAATCATGGATACTTTTCGCCAAAAAGAAGGGATGCAGTCCTAGATCTAAACAAGAAACTGGTGAAACCCCTGCATGAAAACATTGATGAATATTTCAGCTTGCATTTTCCGTAAGTTCTGTTTTTCCATTCTATTTTCTGTCTTCATATATTAGATATTTTTACAACAGTGAGTTTCAGTCCTTTAATCCGACTGGGCATAGATGATGATATACTGTAGGACCATTGTGGGATTTTTCACTGTTTCTTTACCTTACTTGTCTATGTGTATTATTTTTACACAGACTGTCAGTCTGTGTATTAGTAGCGGGTATTTTCAGTGAATTTAGGTACAGGCAAGTGTTAACCAGTGTTGGGCACGTACCTTTAAAAAAATGATTAATTATAGTTACTAGTTACTTCTCACAATTAGTAACTGAGTTAGTAACTGAGTTACATCATTATAAAAGTAACTAATTACCAGGCAAAGTAACTATTGCGTTACTTAAAAAAAATCTAATGTAATATAACTATAAAATAAATATAAAACATTGTACACTAATCTACACTATTTTAATGCTGTTGTGGGCAGTGTTGGGAATGTTACTTTAATTAGTTATAGTAATTAGTTATAGTTACTAGTTACTTCTCACAAATAGTAACTGAGTTAGTAATTAAAAAAAATAAATAAATAAAAATAAATAAATATATTAAATAACTTGGATGACCCCAATATTAAATATGTTAAATGAATGAAATTTTAATTAAATTAATTACATTTTTAGTTTACTCACCAGACTAATATTAAATATCTGATATAATATTATAATTATAATTAGCATTCAACTTTAGCCATTAGAACTTTAGTAATTAGAATAACCATGTATGAATGCATGTTTGTCATGTTGACTGAACTTAGGACTGGTGGTGATATTGTTTGTAATTTAGTGTTTCTATGAACGTCTTGTTACTACCACGAATTCTACTATTAATAACAATATTAAACACACTAAAGTTTAATGAGCTGCTGGGTTCATGAATATTAATCAAGTTGCCTGCGTTCACTCTAACTGATTTGCTGTAATCAAAACAGGGACGATAATAGGTGAGCGCCAGCCAATGAGATTGCTGTTTGCACATTAGTTCCGCCTACTACCGGAGAAGCCAGCAGTTCTTTAAAGCTGAAGTATTCCAAAGGAGCTCCGTTGTTTTGAGAGGAAAATACAACAAAGAATATCGTTTACACGTAGCGCGTCAATTCTGCATGGTATAAGACTCTGTCGCTCTGTATCTTTCTTTGGGTGTGTGAGACAAAGTGACGGCTAGTCGTGTGCCTTCACACTAGAGTTTACAGCTCGTCAAATACAGGTACGCTGCGCATCCATTCAGATGAACTGAAAAATAAAATTGCAATAATATTATAATAAATGATAGTAACGCCATATTTTATTGGCAGCAATGGTAACGGCGTTGTAACGTAGGAAACAGTAATTTGTTTGATTACTCGTTACTGAAAAAATAACGCCGTTAGTAACGCTGTTTATTTATAACGCCGTTATTCCCATCACTGGTGTTAACTGTCTGCATGACAGTGACTAAGTCATACATTCAACCTATTCATTAAAAAATGCCAATTTATTCAGGGACAAAAGAAGTTACTAAAACTTGAACTTCACTGTTGGGGGTGAAAAACAGACTGGTGGCAGATTCTAATTGTTTGGCCCAGCCTCAAAATTGTGGTATGTTTGATTCTTTGATAGAAATTCTCACATTTGTGAGTATTTTGTACACGCTGTAAGTAATTTACTGTCACATACTCAGGGTAATTAACCTAAACTTAATCTTGCTTAATCTGGGTATGTTTGTTCCAAAACACCTGTGAAGTAGTGATGTTACGTTTGATACCAAGGTTTCGAAGCTTGTATCGAGAATGTCAGGTACTTCCAGATGGAGCTCTGTATCAAGGCTGGTATCGTTTTAATGAAATAACGTCACTAGTGATGCTCAAAGCTTTGTTTGATTGCAGTGCTTTGAGAAAAGGTTTTAACAGAGTTAAGTCTGAAGACAGTGGAAAAATATTGTTTTTAAACTTACACACCACTGCCTTCTGTCCAGTCCACATGAACCACTTTCACCTTTTTTTATTCAATTTAAATAACTCCATAATTTACAAATAATAAATTACAAAATTATGAAACAACACTGAGCATAAAAATATCAGAGAATTTATTTATTTATTTAACATGTGTTTACTATGTGAGTGTATACATTATTTTCCTCTTAGTCAATAAATATAAATAAAATATAAAATAAAATAAAATAAAAATAAATACATAAATGCTAACATAATATTATGACCTTTACTTGCCTTAAACCGTCTTTCCCTCTCTTCTGAAGAAGATTGCTTCCTCACACAAGCAGGCTTCTGTGTCATTAACTCCAAAGTTGGTTTGAGTTCTGCAGTAAAAAAAACAGACATCAACGGTTTAAATAAAATGTGAACTACATACTGTTGTTGCATCAAAATGTGAGGTAAACAAGCAGGAGACAATTTTCTAAAAATAACTCGTATCAATCCTAAAAGAATGAAGTTATCCTATGTCTCTGGCTCAACATCTACAAAAAACAAACAAACATTCTTTTACTCTCAGTCAAAAAAAAAGATATCATGGAATAATGAACTTTACTTGCCTTAAAGGGGTCATCGGATGCCTATTTTCTATAAGTTAATTTATTCCTTAGGGTCTTAATGAAAAGTCTATAATATACTTTGGCTAAAAATTCTCAATGGTAGTGTAAAACAACACCATTTTTATGTTGTCAAAATGAGCTCTGCAAAAATCAACCCATTCTGATGGATTGCTCCTTTAAATGCGAATGAGCTCTGCTCGCCCCACCCCTCTCTTCTTTCTGTGGAGTGACGAGCTGTGCTTGCCTTGGAGAGATTGATTACTTTAGTCGCATTTAGTGCATTTAGCCGTGAAAGTTGCTAACTAGCAGGTTATTAGGAAAGGTGACTGCAGAAATTCATTGAAAAAACCATATACTCATTCTGCTGTAGGTGAAGCAGGATCATGAATGATTTGCGTGAACATAGACGCATTTATGTAGATTGGGAGGCGCATTCCCTTCACAGACAAATGGTACAGGCATCTGAGAATGGCTCGATTTGAAAAAGGGGATACTATTTTATTATTATTTTATATTATTTTTACAGATTAATTAAAAACTACTGATGATTTTTATCATTATAGGGTAGATGTGTACATACACTGCCAACAGACATTAATGTTCAAACAACATGTAAAAGTGAACTTTGCATCCGATGACCCTTTAAAACATCTTTCCCTCTCTTCTAAAAAAAGCGGAGAAAATCATCTGTTCACAGAAGCATGCTTCTGTGTTGTTAAACTCCCAGTGCAGTTACAATGAAGATACAAAGCTCAACACTATTACATGCAAAACATTACTTTTAACAATTAAAACTTCATCAGCCTCAAATTAATTAGGCTAGTCTTTATTACATAACGCTGTTTCCTTTGAAGAACTACATTCAGTTTAACCGCAACAAAAAATAACAAATTAAAAAAATGTAAATATTGTGAAATCTTCTGTAAATATGACATAAGAAACTCACTAATGTTATAAAAGTATCTCTTCCGTTCAGTAAAAGATGCTGTTTGATGTCATTATGCCTCAAGGAGTACAACTATATTAAGAACCGTTTCCAAAAACCATGTTTATTTTTGTTTTGTAATTTTTTTTTTTGTTTGTTTTCTCTTGGCTGTAGTTTGAATGGAACAACAGGGAAGTCTGTGCAGGAGCAGATTGATAAATTCACTATCATCCAGAGTGACTCTGCTTACACCAGATCTTCTATGTTACGTCACATTCAGAACTTCATCAAAACACAGGTGAGTTCAGTTCTCTTAGGGCACTATGTTGTTTATTCTGGCCCTGGTCCTCTGTGTCTGCTTTTATTTCCAATGAAGTCATTGTGAATCCTTGTTCCTTGTAATTAAACAGTCTGTTTTGCTGTTGTACCCTTAAAGAGATGAGTTCACTCAAAACTGCAAATTCAGTCATTATTTAATCACCTTCATGTCATTCCAAACCTGTATGATTTGCTGTTCTTTCTTTAGTGAAACATAAAAGAAGGTACAAAAACTGTCTATCAACATTCTTCAAAATATCTCATGTTCCACAGAAGAAAGTCAGTCATACATGTGTAAATGATGACAGAACTTTTCTTTTTGGGTGGATTATCCCTTTAAGACTGAGTAACTGAGTAAATAACTTTGGTCTCTGCACATTTGAAATGAGTAAAAACAAATATCAACAGGTTCAGGTTTGGAATCTCATCCAGTAAAGTTTACACTACCCTAAAAATTCAGTAACATCATCTTTGTAAATCTTTGTCACATGGTTCACAGAGTAGGGAGTGCTGAAATGCACTGAACACAGTGTTAATTTATTAATGGAGGGACTGACATAATTAAGTACCTTGATTAAAAACAAATTTTGAGATCTCTCTGACTTCCCCCCCTCCTTCTAAAAGGAAAACGGACAGAAGACAAAGCTTATCAAAGAAACTGTTGAAATAAAGAAACACATCTACTCATCAATTATAGAAACCATTAAGAATGAAATGGCTCCCTGTTATGAAGGTAAGCTAGCATTCTCACTAATTCTCTAACTAACACTAATTCTCTAACTAATGCATATCTATTATTAACAGTGCTTATAAATCAGAGTTCTTATTTATTAGTACTTACAAAGCATTTATTCTACATTACCATATACATCCATAATCCTACTTAAAACCTCAATAACTACCTTACTAACTATTAATAAGCAGCAAATTAGGAGTTTATTGAGGCAACAGTCATAGTTAATGGTTTGTTAATAGTGAGAATTGGACTTTAAAATAAAGTGTGACCATTAGTAAAACAACTGCTGTATGCACACAGTAGTATATTATGCCAATAAAGAACCTTTATTTTTAGGAGTGTACATAAAAAGCCCATACAAATCTTTTTGTGGTTTTATCACAAACACATTTATTGTTAAAATGTTGTCTTCATGTAAAAGAAAATTAATACTGAATGTTTCTATTTTAGAAGCTGCAGCTCTGACAGGAACAGGATCCATGAAGGAAAGGCAAGACATGCTAATAACCACAGTCGATGAGAAAAAACAAATCATGTTCAACAAGGCAAAAATGGAAGCGCTTAAAAAGTTAAAAAACTTAAAGGTACGGATCTCACTTTTATTAAGACGTTAATAAATGCATTCAATGACTGAAATTTTCTTGCTGTTTGTACAGCTTCACATTAAGAGTACTCTGAAATCAAAACTAAAGAAAGCAATGGATACCTCGCTGTCACAAGACAGCACAATCAAATTGATGGGTAAGAGAGAATGTAATCCTTTTAGATTATGCAAAACAATTTAGCATTTAAGTTACTAGCTGATTGTTCTTAATCACTACATTCAGAAAAGTTTATGAAAAATGTACAACACTTTATAATACATATTTTCTAGATGTCTCGAAAGAGACTGAACAGCTGGAGAGACTGTCAGAGCAACTGTCTGATTTATGTTCATCAAGCAAATAAGAAGACCGAATTCAACACAAATGAAAGAAGTGACAAAAAATTCTGCAGATTTCTGCAGAAAACAAAGTTTTCTTTACTCAAATGTATTCTTTTATTTTGATATTTTTGAGCATATGCTTCTTTGATAGAAGGTGTGTTATCTCTTCTGTCTCTCTATTTAATAATAACAGCCATGATGTGTTGCTCTTTTCTAAAAAGTTTGATTTTGCAACTCTGATTTCATGTTTTTGTGTTTATTATGTAATTATGTATAAACTATGTCTGAATATCCAGCATTAAGAATGCTCTCTCTCTATTTGATATGTGATGTCATATTTCTAAAATACATGACTATTAAAAATGGATGGAAAACATTTCTTTCAGATGGATTTAAATAAATACTATGGGTGTGTTGTTCATCATATTTACTTTCATATAAAAGCAACAGAACAAATTACATCCAGTTTAATAGCAAAGCATGAATGCAAAGCATGCAATAAGCATGAATCACGCAAGATCTCGTAGATGCTGATCCACAATAGTCTTGGGAGAAGAAAAAGGTACAACAGTTGTCCCTGGGGAGTACCTTAAATGGTACAAATATGGTGCAGAAATTGAATATTGAATATTTGAGTGGTTTGTGTACTTTTGCTTCCATTCATTTTAAGTTTTTTAACCATGATGAAAAAAAATGAATGGGGTTTTTGTATTTTTCCATCCTATGCTGAAAACCAAAATTGAATTTAGAACCAAACACACAAAATGCTGACTGAAACTTCTTTTCAGATTTTTATGAAAAGAATTTGTGTTTTTTGAGGAAAACATTTCAGCATTTTTCTCCATATAATGGACTAATATGGTGCCCCGATTTTTAACTTCCAAAATGCAGTTTAAATGCGGCTTCAAACGATCCCAAATACAGTTGTAAATGATCCCAGCCGAGGAAGAAGGGTCTTATCTAGCGAAACGATCAGTTATTTTTATAAAAAAAAAAAAATACAATTTAAATATTTTTTAATCTCAAACACTCGTCTTGTCTTTCTCACCTTGAACTCTGTGTATTCTGACTCAAGACAGTTAGGGTATGTCGAAAACTCCAATCGTATTTCTGCCTCAACTTAAAAACTAATTTCAAAATCATCCTACATCGCTGCAGAAGTACCAACCCAATCTTTGCAAAGTGAACATGCAAAGAAGATCAAACACCCTTAACAAAAAAGGAAAAACAGCGATATAGGACGATTTTGAAGTTGAGGGAGAACATGAAATGGGAGTTTTTCGACATACTCTAACTGTCATGAACGGGAACAAAAACAGTTCAGGCAGAGTAAGACAAGACGAGCATTTGTCATTAAAAAGTATATAAATTGTGTTATTTTTATGAAAATAACCGATCGTTATGCTAGATAAGACTCTTCTTTCTCGACTGGGACCGTTTACAACCGCATTTGTGATCGTTTAAAGTCGCATTTAAACTGCATTTTGGAAGTTCAAAATCAAGGCACCACAGCAGTCCATTATATGGAGAAAAATGCTGAAATGTTTTCCTTAAAAAACATAATTTCTTTACAACTGAAGAAAGAAAGACATGAACATCTTGGATGACAAGGGGGTGAGTACATAATATAAATTGTTGTTCTGGACTTTTAAGAACTAGACCCATCTCTGGAACAATGCAGAGACTTAATACAAATAGGATTTTAAAATAGACATTGCAGAATTCTGGGTACTTCATCGTCATGAAATTATATACTGGGATGCATGTACACAAAATATTTGGTCATAATTTTGTGTATGCATGTACACAAAATGTACATTCAGAAAATCAACAGAAAATGTTGGTGATTTACTATTGATCAGTGCTACAAAAACACATTGAAAATAGAATCCTTTAAAGCTCTGCAGAGTCTTCTAGTATCCACAGCTCAAACTGACATGCTCTTGCTTTCGTTTCGTCCCCTCTAGCACTCCCGTAGAACATGCCCTGCATTAGTTGCAAAGAAATATGTAATGAGTATTTTATACATGTTTTTAGGTATGAAAAAATGATCAAGATCATAAAAATATCGAAGCCAAAGGTTTTTATAAAGCAGTATAGCTACTGGCAGGCCTAGATTAAGAATTCAGAGACCCCTGGGCACAATGTCCCCCCACACATATGCACAATCAACGTTTTAAATGTAAAGTGCACTAATTATTCACTAATATAATAATGCTAAAGATAAAAACTCTTAATCTTTGTCCTGCAGCAGTTTCCTGAACGATAACAGACCTGAAGCCTTTACATGCAAAAATGAAGATCTTGGATGGTGTAATATTTAAATATCCATTGAACTCAGACTGGATCATTTCCATTTAATCTAAAGGGGAAAGTTAACTTTAATTTTTTTCACTTTCATTTTCCCTGAAACCTATACCTATTCTTTTTCAGAAGACCAGAGCTCTGGATTTAATAACTAATAGGGACACTGAAGAAAACTGTCACAGTTATTTAGAAAACAAGTCTAAAAGGCTAAAAACTTTAGAAGCTTTGTTATGGCTCATTATGGAATAAAACAAAAAATGCAAGCAAATCAGTATACACTGTAAAAACCTAAACTTTGTATTGTACTGATTTTTATGACTACTCTGTATGAATTTAAAATAATTTCAAATAAGGTTCACAAAGGAGAACATTTCTGTTTTACTTTAGGTAACACACCAAGAAGTCCACACCCACAGGTCAATCAGATTCAAAGTCAGAAATCATACTCTGACACTTGACAGCCGAATCGACTGCAGTCTCCTGTCCTTACAGACATTATCCTGTGAGATCTAAGCTAACTTTCCATTACAATTATGCTGCTTAAAGTTAACTAAAATTTAAAACTTAATGACCTTTTTTTTTGCTTACTTTTTAAAAGCAATCCAAAGACATATACATAACAGTATAATTGTTGAATTTTTTCATCAAGTATTTGATCTGTGATTTGTGGACACTGAAAAATGTGGAAATAATCAGATAAATAATAAGCTTGTTCACAAGAGTCCATTCTTAACTTGGTTTTCCTCTGAAGAAACAACTGCATATAAATTTTACATCTCCAGAATTCCTACAGTAGTTTTACTTTATAAATGTACATGCATCACATAAGCTGCTCATGATTCTGCCCTCATGAGTATTTATATGTATTTTCTAGAAAGTGTCAGTGTAATATGTGTAATACAAATGCTTAGCACTACTTTGCATAGACACTGAAATGTACCATAATAACAGCATCTAAAATGTAAAATCATCTATCCAAACTTACAAAAAAGTATGTTTTTGCCCCTGTAAATGTTACAAAGTAATACCTGCAAATAAACAACAGCTGCTTTTCCACCATTGGGCTGAACAGCTCTAAGAACGGTAAGGAACAGTTAAAGGGGTCATCGGATGCTAAGTTCACTTTTACATGTTGTTTGAACATTAATGTGTGTTGGCCGTGTATGTACACATCTACCCTATGATAAAAATCCATGCAGTGGTTTTTAATTAATCTGTAATATCCCCTTTTTCAAATCAAGCCGTTCTCAGATGCCTGTTGGTGTGCCGTCACACCCACAGAGGCCGCTCCCACGATAGTTAATTGACAGGAGCTTTTACCTTAGACCAGCTGTTACAGTCCAGTAACTTTCCATGTTTTGATGCCAGAGCAGGGATGTAAGTTAGACAAGAATATCTCCGATTGAGGTGTTGTGTTGCTGGATGTAATAATGAACATAGTGGTCGTCATTTACTACCGACATCTGAGCCACTGAAGATGCAGTAGATTACATTTGTTTGTGAAGGGAATGCGCCTCCCGATCTACATATATCCGTCTATGTTCGTGCGAATCATTCATGATCCAGCTTCACTTACAGCAGAAGTGAGTACAAGCGCTTTTTTATGAATCTTTGCGATTGACTTTCCTTATAACGTGGTAGTTAGGAAGTTTAGCGGCTAAACACGGCTAAATGCGGCTAATGTAAACAAGACCGTCTTTCCACAGAGAGAAGAGAGGGGCGGGGCGAGCAGAGCTCATTTGCATTTAAAGGAACAACCCCTTAGAATGAGATGATTTTTGCAGAGCTGATTTTGGCAAGGTAAAAAGGGTGTTGTTTTACAAAACCATTGAGTATTTTTAATCAAAGTATATTAGAGACTTTTCATTAAGACCCTAAAGAATCATATCAACTTGTGGAAAATGGGCATCCGATGACCCCTTTAAAATTATGGCAGCGGCTATTCGCACGAAGTTTAAATAACGAAAGAGGGTATTTACACTAAGTGCATTTAGCAATATAACGGCCAAATCCTGGTTAAGCAGAGAAAGAAAGCTATATGAAAACCTGTCTTACAAGTGTCAGACAACACTGCTACTAATCTTAATACTCAGAAATAATTTAACTTCAGAAAAAGAATACAACAGCAGGAAAGCAATATTTTTGGACACCAGAACATTTAAAACTCATTCTCTCAAAATGTAAAACAAAAAGTTCATACCCTCTTCGTTTTGTCAGCAAACTTACTAAGCTGATGACCTTTGGTCTGTGAGATCTATTCATGGCTGCACAGACTATAAACTTCATCCCCTTAAATGTTAATGGACTTAAACAAAACAGAGATCAAACATTTCAAGAACTACAAAATGCTGATATTGTTTTCTTACAAAAGACACACATTAGAGTAGGAGATGAACACATTATAGAATGTCTAAAGAACAAGTGGTATGTTTTTTACACAAAGTATACCTCCCAAATGGGAACAGTCATACTAGTGAGGAAAAGGCTAGATTTTGAACACAAAAAATGGATGGTCAGCTCTACACTCCGGTTAGTTTTTATAACCATGAAAAAGGCATAAAAACACTTGAATATTTCAACGCTGCATCCTGGTGGACATTTTGGAGAACTCTGTCAACGTGACTGGTGCCCAAAAGCATATGAAGCAGGACTGAAGCAACTCCAGTCCTTTTGGTCCACATGGCCCGTGAGATCATTAGTGGGTACCCGAAAGTATTAAAGGGCACCTACTGAATATGTCACCAACTTTTGTTGTCTTCAGAGCCGTCTTGTCTGTTCAACATGTGTGAAACATCATCCTGGTGAGTTGAGCAGCGCTTTGAGGAATGTGTGCCTCCGTGTTTGGATTCTAACACTTGAGGGCATATTCTAACTTTTGCGCACACTTATACAGTCTGCTCCCGCATGTTTGTGTCTTGGGCCATTGCCATGGCTTGGTTTATCTCAGCTCACAATGATTGCTTTGATCCGCGGTGTCCGCATACCCTTTATAGTCAGGTTGCCTGATACCGCGGATATTGCTTGTGTTGCTATAACGATGAAATGTGAGCACTTAGTCGTTTTTAGCTCAGGGTGTGCAAGATCATGGGCAGAGCTATATTCAGCTCAGCCGTGCCTCTCTAATATGCATGTTTTATGTGTGATGAGCCTTGCTGGGCATGGATATACTGAATGCTCTGTGGAGAGACGCTGCAAGCTTTCTCTCCCAGGGTGTTTCCAGCCTGATCTCACAACAATTCGTACATATTTTACATGGTGGCTAATTCATACAAATTCGTACAACCTACTCGTACAAATTCATAAGTTTTTGTCTAAATCGTATGTAACCATCTTATTAGCACCTATGGAGTTTAGATGGCGCCTAGGAACCTGGTATCCCAGCTCTTAGATTGTTACAGTGCGAGTGAGACGAGAGGCGAGCGGATCCACGTGCAAGCTTTTATTAGAAGGACTAGACAGATACATGGTCAGGCAGGCAGGGTCAAAACAGGAGCGAGCATTATCCATAGGGGCGATCCGAGAGAGAATATACCAATAACCAGAGCGAGAGTCCAAAAGGCAGGCGGCGATGAGTCGTATACGATAAACCAGGCGCAAATACAAACTAGGGGACTAGGAGACTAGGAAACATAAACAAGATAACAACCAAACAACACTCCGTGCAGTGTACAAGGAAGTCCGTGGTTTTATAGAGCGCCTGATTGGTCATGGAGGCTGACGCAATCAGCGCGGTGGAGGATGGGAGATGCAGTCCAAAATGCAAAGCAACAGTCAGAGAGCATGAAAAGGTGAGAGTGACATCTGGTGGTGGGTAGTCCGCAGAACACCGACCAGATCCGTGACATAGTCCCCCCCCAAGGAGCGGCTTCCAGACGCTCCAACCGAATAAGCAGAAAAAAACAGTCCAGGGGAGCGGTGGGGGGGCCAGGAGACTGAGGCAGAATCGGCTGGGCAAAGGCCCTCCAGGGCAGAGCCGGAGGCTTAGGAGCCCTCCAGGGCGGAGGCGGAGCAGGTGCCCTCCAGGGCGGAGCTGGAGGCGGAGCAGGAGGCGCAGGAGCCCTCCAGGGCGGAGCCGGAGGTGGAGCAGGAGGCTTAGGAGCCCTCCAGGGCGGAGGCGGAGCAGGAGGCCCTCCAGGCGGAGCTGGAGGCGGGAGCAGGGAGGCGCAGGAGCCCTCCGTGGCGAAACCGGAGGGAGCAGGGAGGCGAGGAAACTCCGTGGGCGTGAGCCGGAAGGTGAGCAGGAGACGCAGGAGCCCTCCAGGGCGGAGCCGGAGGCAGAGCAGGAGGCAGAGCAGGAGGCGCAGGAGCCCTCCAGGGCGGAGCCGGAGGCAGAACAGGAGGCGCAGGAGCCCTCCAGGGCGGAGCCAGAGGCAGAACAGGAGGCGCAGGAGCCCTCCAGGGCGGAGCCGGAGGCAGAGCAGGGGGCGGAGCAGCCCTCCAGGGAGAAACAGGAATCTGCGTCACGGTCTGGGACCTGGGGAAAGCAGGGACAGAGGAGGCAGACAGAGTAGGGGGAGAAGGCGCAGCAGCCCTCCGGGGCGGAACAGGAGGCGGAGCAGGAGGTACCGCAGCCCTCCGGGGCGGAACAGGAGGCGGAGCAGGAGGTACCGCAGCCCTCCGGGGCGGAACAGGAGGTACCGCAGCCCTCCGGGGCGGAACAGGAGGCGGAGCAGCCCTCCGGGGCGGAACAGGAGGCTGCGTCTTGGACGGGGACCTGGGGAGAACAGTGACAGAGGATGCAGACAGGAAAAAGGGAGAAGCAGAGAGTTTAGCAGTTAACGCCCCCTCCATAAGAGGTTCTACGGCCGACGCCGACACCTCTGGAGGCTTTGGCGCAGCTTCTCCGATGGGGAAGGCTTCGGGAGCAGACTTGAGACCCGACGGGACCTCTGAAGCAGGCTTGTGATCAGCGGGGAGCTCTGGGTCAGGCTGGAGACCAGACGAAAGCTCTGCAGCAGGCTTGAGATCAGAGGGGAGTTCTGGAGCAGGCTGGAAACCAGACGAGAGCTCTGCAGCAGGCTTGAGATCAGAGAGGGACTCTGGAGCAGGCTTGAGATCAGACGGGAGCTCTGGAGCAGACTGGTGAACAGACGTGGCCTCAGGGGTTGATCTGTGAACAGACGTGACCTCAGGGGCACAGTGTGCAGCCCACACACACCAGATGGCAACCGCCATTAGAGAAAGAGCAGCAGCGGGAGGTTGTGGTGGGTCCAGTACACTGGTTACCATGATAGGCCGTGATCGTGGGATATCTGACGAGGCATGGCACGGCTCCGGGAGGTCAGACGAGACATGACGAGGCACTGGGAGGTCTGAAGAAACATGGAGAGGCTCTGGGCGATCAGACGAGACATGACTTGACTCTGAGCGGTCAGACGAGGCGTGATGGGGCTCTGAGCCGTCGGGCAGGATATGACTTGGTTCGTGGTGACCAACTGTGACCTGACCTGCTTCGTGAAGATCAATAGTGAACTGGCTTGACTCTTGGGGATCAGCAATGACCTGACTCGGCTCGTGAAGATTATTAGTGACTCTACTTGACGCGGGGACGACAGCCTTGACGTTGCTTGACGCGGGGACGACAGCCTTGACGTTGCTTGACGCGGGGACGACAGCCTTGACGTGACTGGACTTGGAGGCCGGACTGGACTTGGAGGCCGGACTGGACGGACTGGACTTGGAGGCTACAGCTGTAGCCTGACTTGACTCTGGAGCAGCGGCTGAAGTTTGACTTGGCTCTGGAATAACAGCAGCAGCATGGCTTGGCTCATGAGGATCTGCTGTAACCTGGCTTGACTCCTGAACAATATGGCTTGGCTCAAGAACAACAGCTGTAACATGACTTGACTCAGGAACAACCTGGCTTGACTCAGGAACAACAGCTGTAGCGTGCCTTGACTCGTGAAGAACAGGTGTGACTTGACTTGACTCGGGGTAGTCCGTGGGCATTAAGGAGCGCCATTTTTGCTGCCCATACCGTTACTAGAGGTGCGTCCAGCACGTGGGCCATCATGACCACAGTGGCGTCCGGGTGCTGACCACAGGTTCTGTAATGGCGGCCATATTGTGGAGTGGCTTGGACACGGCGGCCATCTTGTACAGTTGCTTGGAGACGGCGGTCATCTTGTGCAGTGGCTCTGGCGTGGCAGCCATCTTGTGCAGTGGCTCAGGAAACACAGCTGCAATTTGACTTGACTTGGGAACTTGACTAGACTCAGGAAACACAGCTGCAACTTGACTTGACTTGGAAACTTGACTTGACTCAGGAAATGCAGCTGTACCTTGACTTGACTTGGAAACTCGACTTGACTCAGGAAGCACAGCTGCAACTCTATATGGCTCTGGTATGGCAGCCGTGACGTGACAGAGCTCTGTCTTCGCCGCCATCTTGTGAACGGGCTCTGTAGTCACCGCCATTGTGTGGACGCGCTCTGACGCGGCCGCCATTTTGTGAACGGGCACCGCTGTTGCTGCTATCGCGTTAACGCGCTCCGGCGCGGCCGCCATCTTGTGCGCGGGTTCTGCTGACGCCGCCATAGCATGAGCGCGCTCCAACACGGCCGCCATTTCACGAGCGATCCAGGCGGTAAACTTGTTTGTGGCGTCGTGATCCGGCGTGACCACCAGTCTGCGAGAGGGATGCGCGGCTGCCATGTCCGCGTTGTCGCGTTCCTCTTTCGCGACCCCCACAGTACACGGCGAACCCGCACACAGCAACGCAAAGTTCATAAATGCGGCTAATGATGAGCGCGGAGCCTCACGTCTCACTCTCGCTCTTAGCGGCTCATTGACGCCATCGGCAAACAGTTCAATAATAATACAGTCCGGGAGGGTAGAATAGTTTGAAATGGCCAAAAACTCACGGATGTATTGTTCGAGTGTACGTTGTCCCTGTTTGATCCTGGCTAAAATCAGGTCTGTGTCCACATCGGAAGATTGTCCGGGTGAAAAGCTGCTGGATCCTGTTGTGACGGAGTGTTCTGTTACGCAGAGTGAGAGACGTGAGGCGAGCGGATCCACGTGCAAGCTTTTATTAGAAGGACTAGACAGATACATGGTCAGGCAGGCAGGGTCAAAACAGGAGCGAGCATTATCCATAGGGGCGATCCGAGAGAGAATATACCAATAACCAGAGCGAGAGTCCAAAAGGCAGGCGGCGATGAGTCGTATACGATAAACCAGGCGCAAATACAAACTAGGGGACTAGGAGACTACGAAACATAAACAAGATAACAACCAAACAACACTCCGTGCAGTGTACAAGGAAGTCCGTGGTTTTATAGAGCGCCTGATTGGTCATGGAGGCTGACGCAATCAGCGCGGTGGAGGATGGGAGATGCAGTCCAAAATGCAAAGCAACAGTCAGAGAGCATGAAAAGGTGAGAGTGACATCTGGTGGTGGGTAGTCCGCAGAACACCGACCAGATCCGTGACATAGATAGGGAAATATACTGGATTTTCAAGTATGGCTGCTATTAGGCAACAAAACAAAAATATCTGAAATAACTAAAGCGGTGCCTCCAATCTAACACTTATACTGTAAAGTATAAATAAACACCAGAAAATATACTTCTGTTTAAGGTCAAGTATTTATTTACAGTTCTTAAAATAAACTAAAGGTTTTCAATAAACAAACACCAACTCCTTCTCTGGTGGTTTTATGCAAAATAAAGATCGCTTACCCAACTTATTTAAATGTGGTGCGTGTGTCTCTAACTCAGGTGTAACAAGGCTTTATATCTCAATGTAGAAAGACAAGGCTTCAAATGATCTACTGTATACTTATCACCCCTTTGTACATTTATGATGTACCTCCTGAAAATTCCCTAATTTGGAATTCACCACAAATTAAGAAGTGATACCAATTATGAGTCGTAAAATAATTAACCGGACAAAAAGGAGAACATCACATTTGAATCGTGAATCAACCTGTCGTTCGGTTCTTTAGAACGATTCAAATCTACAGTAAACTCAAAGGGAGAATTCACATTTTAAAATAAACACACCCAGTTATGCACATGCCTAAAATGTCATTCGTTGGGGCCCGTTACCGTTGGTGCACAGATGTGGAGACGAAGTTCAACAGATGAGTGTAATCACATTACTCACAACATCACGCGACATCGGACATTGGAAATCCTCCTGAAGAAACATCCTTGCCGTGATGACACTCGGGGTAGATAGCCGACGTTTAAGGCAAGCGGGATTCACCAGCTCCGCGAGAAAACTTGAGAATGCGTTGCTGTAGTCCAGCAATCAATCGACAGCCGTCACCCGAACAATTCCAGGGCCACTGCTAGAGTGAGATCAATCCGTCCAGTGAACTGAAATCAGCACGACTCTGGTCCACAACGCAAAACAAATAACTTAAGCAGTAAGAATTACGTTAGCCTCGCTAAACGTTATTAAACTGTAATTTAAGTAAACTTAAATTGGTTTACAGTTATAAGTTTTCTCCCCCTCCGTGAGCGAATATGCAACAGCCTAATTCCCGTCTTCGTCTCCCTCCCGCCCACCTTGTGCTAGATGCTGATTGGCCAGTGTAGACTGTCAGTCAAACTTGGAGACAGCTTTCATTGGTTCCAGATATTAGACCTCACACAAACGTACTTTTCACAGTATACAAATCACAATACAATATCAAACTTTATACATTCAGCATGAATGAAAATAACACAAACAATAAAGAAAATCTCAATATAGATATGTTAATATTGAGTTGGTTACATGTACCTATTTTACAAGTTCCAAATTCTTATGAATTCGTATGAATGCCTTTCAACTAACCACGCTCCTAAACCTAGCCATCACTGGGATCATGTGAGGTCGTACAAATTCATACAAATTAGCCACCTTGTAAAATACGTACGAATTGCCTTGAGATAGCGTTGGTGTTTCAGTATCTAGAGTGGTTACGGAGAAGGTTCTGAGGACAGCTATGTTCTAAACTGGCATCTATGACTGGGTTGGGTTCCCCTTGGGGACAAGCTCTCTCAGATAAGCACTGAATCTTTGTTTGGAATCTGCTGTTTGAGGATAGCTGTGTTCTAGTTTGGAGACTACTCCTCTTTGTGGGGTCTTTAAGTAGTGTCCCACTTCTTGACCTGGGCAAACTTCAGCCTTATCTGAGGGAAATGCTATTTGAGGATAGCTGTGTCCAGCCACCAAATGTTTTTGGCCATTGCTTGGACTAACGGACTAATGGTTTTTTGTGTTCACTCCTTAGTGAATCATTACTATGATCTGAATCTTCCTATTGTGAGCCTCTGGTTAATATATCAGTGACTCGCTAGCCTACTGTGGGACTGACACTGATTGGGGACCTCATTAGTGGTTATATTTCAGCCATTGTTATGGCAGGACAGGCTTACTTAAAAGGGGTCATTGGATGCAAAGTTCACTTTTACATGTTGTTTGAACATAAACGTGTGTTGGCAGTGTGTGTACACAACCACCCTATAATGATAAAAATTTACCCAGTGGTTTTTATTTAATCTGAAAAATAAAAAATAATTTCCCCTTTTTCAAATCCAGCCATTCTCAGCCTCTTGTCTGTGTGACGACACACCGACATAGGCCGCTCCCATGATAGTTGATTGACACTGGCATCTTGCCTTAGTCCCGCCTTGAATGAGCAGTAACAGTCCGATCACCATTGTTTCGATGCTGGAACAGGGATGTAGACAAGAATGGCTCCTAAGCAATTGGGGTGTTGTGTTGTTGGATGTAATAATGAACGGAGCGGTCTTCATGTACTCCCGACATCTGAGCCACTGAGGACACAGTGGATGACTTTTGTTTGCGAAGGGAATACGCCTCCCAATCTAAACAAATGCGTCTATGTTCGCGCAAATCATTTGTGATCCAGTTTCACTTACAGCAGAAGTGATATAGGTTTTTTTATTTATTTATTTATTTGTTTAATCAATCTTTGCAATCACCTTTCCTAATAACGTGCTAGTTATTAGTGGCTAAATGCAGCTAAAGCAAACAGGCTCGTCACTCCACAGAGAGAAGAGAGGGGCAGGGTGTGCAGAGCTCATTAACATTTAAAGCAACACTGACCAGAACAGGTTGATTTTTGCAGAGCTGATTTTGGCAAGGTAAAAAAGGTGTTTTTTTACACTACCATTTAGAAATTTTAAGCAAAGCATGTTATAAACTTTTCGTTAAGACCCTAAAGGATCATATCAACTTGTGGAAAATGGGCATCCAATGACCCCTTTAAATGCAGCTATCTGAGGCTAGCTGTGTGTTAACTTGCCCTTTCCTGGAAGCGTAGCTGTCTGAGGATAGCTATGTGCTAGCTCAGGGATTGCTCCCCTGCTTAGGGTTTTTAAGTATCAGTCTCATTGAGCCCTGCCTAAATAGTGCTGTCTCCCCTTAAAGGGTTTACAATTAGACAGCCCACTGCTGGTGGTCTTGGCAGTTGCAGTGGTCCTCTTTCTTAGAGCCTAGCTATCTGAGGATAGCCATGTGCTAGCTCGTGATTGCTCCCCTGCCTCTGGTTTTTAAGTAGCGGTCTCCTTTCGCCCTTACCTAGACAGTGCTGTCTCCCCTCTCTGGGTTGTAAGTAGACAACCCACACTATGTGGTTGGATCAGTAGCCTCTAAAATTCCAAGTCTAGATCCAAGGGCCAAAATTCTGCTTCTGCTTGGAAGAGATCTCATTCAGGCACACAAGGTGGTGGAGCAATGCAACGGACAACAACATGCTCCTTTTGCAAAGAGGCTAGCCCTTGGGTGGGTGATAGTTGGGGATGTCTGCCTTAACGATAAGAGTAGATAAGACTAGTATTCGACTCCAGTGCTCAACATCAGGGTGTATCATTAAATGATGTTCTCCTCATGGCCCTAACATAAACAATAGCCTTTTGGGGGTTCTACTGCGATTCAGGGGGGAACGTGTGACAGTGATGGCTGATATCCAGTAAATGTACTTTGTGGTAGCAGGAGAACATCAGGATTTTCTACGCTTCCTTTGGTATGACAACAATGACTGAAACAATGAGGTGCTGGAGTATCGGATGCGATGCATGTTTTTGGTAACAGCCCGTCTCCAGCAGTTGCGATATATGGTCTCAGGAGAGCTGCTCTCACAGGCAAAAAAGACTATGGATATGAGGCAAGGCATTTCGTGGAAAGGACCTTTTACATGGATGATGGCCTTACCTCCCTCCCCACAGAAGAGGAAGCCATCAAGCTACTCCAAGTCACTCAAGAAATGCTGAATTAGTCTAATCAACATCTCCACAAGATTGCTTCCAATAAAGTGGAAGTCATGAAAGCATTTCCTTCTGTTGAAGGATTGTCCAAGGTGTTCCTGCCACCTATATCGGATGTCGTATTATTGCTGTCCCCTGGGACTGAATAGACAATCCTAATTGTGCTTACTGATGGTGAGTATACTGTTTCCAGTGTAGTTTACTTTTCAAGCCACAAGGTTCCTTTAATGTTTTGACATTGTCATTCTTGATATACATCTCATTCCAAACAGGATATATCGCCCTCTGAAGGGCACTTTGGAGTGAAAACAATGATGGCTGCCATATTGAAGGGTTGTTCCAAACCAAAGTGCTCAAAACTGGCCACTTCAAAGGGCCCTTCGGAATGAAGGATTTCAAAGGGTACAACGGATGGACACTTCGGGCCCCCATTATCCTTTGCGCTGATTCTTTCCATGATGACGGTGCCTCTGTGTGGTCACGGGATGATGACGCAGAAGGCACTTCAAGAAACAGTTGTTTGATCCCCTACACCCTTCAACCCTTCAAAGCTCTCACTTCGGAGGGTAAACCCTTTGAAGGGATTAGGGGATAGGGATGAGCCCTTCCGAATGGAACGCAGGGAGTGAGTGACTTCTGACCTTAATAGCAGCCATCTTGCTGTACTCAGTTGATGCTGATAGCCAAACAGTTAATGCAGCTATCGTCCATCTATTCATTATGCAGTTTTCCCTTAATTGAACTGTAATATTTCTTCAACGCACATTTTTTGAAACTTGTTTTCCTCTGTATTTCAGTTTATACCTCCACTTGTATATGAAGTGGTGGTCACAATAAAACCATGCCTCAGATAAACATTTCTGTGGAAGGAGTTATCTATCTGCCTAGTTAAAGAAGGAGAACACTTAGTCATGTTAGTCATGAGAACCTGCATTCGGTTCACAATATTGTTTAATTAAAGCAATAAAAAAAAGGCATATTTTGTTCCACAAAGCTGCAATGACTTTTAACTATTGAATATTTGATTACTAAAGACAATTTTACAAAGATTATGAGCCAATAGATGAAACTCTGAATTAGAATTAGATGTAAACACTGTAAACAGATCAGAAAATATAAATCAGTGGGGTTGGAGTTTTATCATTTAAATACACATATTACTATCCTTGTCTAATTTATCAAACATGCATTTGGCATCATCATATATAATTTTATGTACTTGTACAGCAAAATATTCAAGTCACTCATGTAGAGTATAATATTAAGAGGACTTATGCCAGTAAATGACAACCAATGCATTGTATTTTTGTACTACTATTGCGTTATTTTACAAAATTATTATTATTATGGTTTTCATTTTTAGCACTAACTTTTTTTTTTCCACAGTAGAATGTAAATCCCTAAGCTGCCCTTTTACAAATGACATTGACCACTGGCTATTAATCTATGTGTAAAAATAATAAACAATTAAATAAGTCAGTATATCTCATGCACTATATTTGTAGAATGACACTGATGTTTATATTTAGTGTTGTCATTGTGTTAATTGAACTTTGTGTACTTGTATTTGCTTGACAGAAGTATTGAATAATGAATGAAAATGTCAAAATATTTGAGTCAACATTTCAAAGCTTTAAGTTAAACAATTTCTAAATAAACAAAAAAATCCTTGCTTTTCCCTATATTTAGTTCAGTGTAAAATACTCTCTAACATGGTCGCTTCCGGTGTTGTGAAATGTAAGTGATAAAACTTGATCAAAAACAAAAATGTTTTAATTTATGATCTGTTTGCAATGTTAGAAAAAAACATTAGGTATGAAGTGTGTCTAATTATTAGAGCCCCATCAGTTGGCTGATAATCTTTATAAGATAATCTTTAGTAATCAAACATTCAATGGTTATTGCAACAGTCATTGCAGCTTTTCAGACCTAATTAAAACTTTCGTTGGCTTTAAATAGAGGGTGGTGGCAACTGAAATTCAAGTTATCATGGTTTTCATGCATGCTGTCACAAATCTGGTCAATGTTCCGTGGTCCGCTCACCACCAGATGTCACTTTCACCCCATCATTACACGTTGACTGTTGTTCTATACCCCGGACTAGTATTCCCATCACCCATCACGCTGATCGCTAGTTTCCTTGTTCCTAGTTCCCTCGCCTGGCTCCCCCGTTTTCGACTGTTCGCCGCCTGCCTTTTTGGACTATCGCTCGTTATAAGGACTATTCGCTCGTCTCACCTCTGACACACCTGTTTGCTTTCGTTTTGACCCTGCCTGTTTTCGACCATGTATCTGTCTCGTCCCTTAAATAAAAGCTTGCGAATGGATCCGCTCGCCTCTCGCCTCTCACTCCCTGTAACAGAATACTCCGTCACTACAGGATCCAGCAGCTTCACCCCCGGACAGTCAACTGATATGAACACAGACAGAATTCTTTTCCGGATAAAACAAGGACCACGTACACTCGAGCAACACATCTGTGAGTTTCTGGCCATTTCCAATTATTCCACCCTCCCGGACTGTACAATTATCGAAATATTCTGTGATGGCGTAAATGATCCTTTGAAAACGAGACTGAGACGCGAGGGTCCGCGTTCATCACTGGCGGATTTTTTGGACTTTGCTCTATTGTGTGTGGGCTCGCCCTTTACCGTGGGTGTCGCGGATGAGGAGCGCGACGCCACGGAACCGCTGGCCGCTTGGCTCACTCGTGGAAATGCGGCCACGCTGGAGCGCGCTCAAGCAATGACGACGGCAATGGATAGCATTGCTCTAATGGCGGCGACGGCAATGGATAGCATTGCTCTAATGGCGGCCGCGTCGGAGCACGTTCATACCATGGCGGCGACAACAGATCCCATGCACAAGATGGCCGCGACGGAGGAGCCCGTTCACAAGATGGCGGCGAGAATGGAGCTTCATCACGTCACAGCTGCTATACCAGAGCCGTACAAAGTCACAGCTGCATTTCCTGAGTCAAGTCAAGTTGCAACTGTGTTTCCCGAATCAAGTCAAGTTTCCAAGTCAAGTTGCAGCTGTGTTTCCCGAGTCAAGTCAAGTTTCTAAGTCAAGTCAAGTTGCAGCTGTGTTTCCTGTGTCAAGTCAAGTCAGACCTGTCGCCCCTGTCTCAAGTCAAGTTACTGAGCCACTGCACAAGATGGCTGCCACGCCAGAGCCACTGCACAAGATGGCTGCCACGCCAAAGCCACTGCACAAGATGGCTGCGCCAGAGCCACTGCACAAGATGGCCGCCACGCCTGAGCCCGTCGCCAAGATGGCTGCCATGCCTGAGCCAGTTCACAAGATGGCCGCCGTCTCCAAGCCACTTCACAAGATGGCCGCCATTCCAGAACCTGTGGTCAGCACCCGGACGCCACCTGTGGTCATGATGGCCCACGTGCTGGACTCACCTCTAATGACGGTATGGGCAGCTAAAGTGGCGCTCCTTCACGCCGCGGCTGTTACCCCGGGGTCATGTCAGGCTTCCAAGTCAAGTCAAAACACAGAGTCAAGTCAAGACACAGAGTCAAGTCAAGACACAGCTGTTCCCCATGAGTCAAGCCAAGTCACAGCTGTTCCCCACGAGTCAAGCCAAGTCACACCTGTTCCCCACGAGTCAAGTCACGTTACAGCTGATTTCCATGAACCAAGCCAAGTTACTGCGGGTCAGCACAAGCCAAGTGAAGTCCGGGCCGCTCCTCCCAAATCAAGCAAAGTCACAGCCGTGGTTCTTGAGTCAAGTAAAATCATTGATCTTCGCGAGCCAAGTCAAGTCACTGCTGATCTCCGAGAGTCAAGTCAGTTTACTATTGGTCTTCACAAGCCAGGCCAAGCCACAACCGATCTTCTCGAAGCAAGCCAAATCACAGCCAATCTCCACGAACCAGGTCAAACCACAGCTGATCTTCATGAGCCAAGGGAAGTTATTGCTGCTGCTCCAGAACCAAGTCACGTCTCGTCTGACCTTCCAGAGCCCCGTCACGTTTCGTCTATCTGTCCAGAACCTCACCACGTCCCGCCTGACAGCCCAGAGTCCAGTCACGTCCCGCCTGTCGGCCCAGAGTCAAGTCACGTCCTGCCTGACG